>CAUZXS010002110.1:180000-262500 GCA_963585895.1 Sepioteuthis lessoniana
GTAGGTCATCAGGGCTACCTCCCGTATCCCCACAGAGCTACTGTATGTAGGTTCAAGCTGGTCGTCCTGCTTTTGCTCGGCCATATGTGGGGGTCCATAGGAGAACATCACTTATGAGCTCGTCTCTGCTTCTCCACCAGTGTCCTGCATGTCTGCTTCGTCTAACTTTGATAGTTTTCGTGATGGGAGGTTAGCTGGTGCTTTGTTGGGTGTTGCCTCCAGAACTTGTTCAAAATTGCATTCTTGTATAGTTACCGTCGATCTTTTTCTCCAGCCGTTTAGTTAGCGTCCATGTAGAGTATCCATATAGCAGTATCGATACGAACGCTGTTTGGAAGAAACTGCCTTTCATTTTATCGGTCAGGTCTGACCGAGAGTCTATCTATGATACATATTATTATTATTATTATTGATATCGATAGCTGTTCATGCCTTTGTTAGTCGAGTGTCGATGTCTTTTTCGGTTGATGAGACACTGCTTCCTAGGTAGGTGAACATGTCCACTATTTTCAGAGAGCTACCGCCTAGTGTGGAAATGTTGCCAGTTTGATTAAAGCACATTTATTCCGTTTTGTGTGCATTGACATGGAGACTAATGCCTCCAGCGGCTCGTTCCAGACTATGCAGTAGTGTTCGGCTTGGGCGGGTGCATTAGCCAGAATCGCTATGTCATCGGCGTAGTTGACTTCGGTAATTGTTTTTGCGGGGTACCTTCTGCTTCTTTTCTTTGTCAGCTCGAAGCAATTTTAAATCCCATAGGAGTTTATATGTCATTCAGAACAGATGTTGGGTTGTGCGTAGACCATTTGTTCGTTTGATCAAATTTAAATTTCTTGCACAATTCCCAGTCGATCACAGTGACCACCCTGTCGTATCAAGTCTTATACTCTTTCTATGCTTGTTCGCTGCTTTCGCTGAGTATGTGATTGATTGTTTCGTCTCTATCACCACATAACCTACCTTTGTTGTTTTGTTGCGTATTTTCTATTATTGCTTTGATATGATTGGTTCTTTATTATTATTATTATTGCAAGTTTTTTTTATGCCAGTGTTATGTTTTGACCTTTTGACCCGGCCAAAAATGCCATTCAAGATGATGCACCGGAAGGAAGTGACACATTCTAATGGCAGTTATGAGAGGAAATCGCGTGGGCGGAAATTGGCTGATGAAATGGGACAAGGTGAAGGTCCCACTTCCGAGTGATGTACCGGAAGAGAGTGACCTGTGAACTGCATGACAGTTATTTCCGCTCGATGACGATCACACAGGTCATTCCAAGGATAGCGGAAGTGACACATCCCGATCACCAGATATCGGAAGAAATTGCAGAGGCGTGGAGGCGTGTCCATATCTCCGCTTGGGAGTTTGAAGGTAATATAAGGTCGACGAATTGAACAGAAGCCAGTTGAGTTGAAGATCGGACGGAGTTGGAGACGAGATGTGGTAAGGAAAGCCACACCCGGCCGAAGGGGCCCTCGGGAAGCTCTGATGAATTGGGGTCCAGAGAAGACGCTGATAAGATGCAGTAAAGAAAGCCAACACCCAGCAGAGTGGACCACAGGGCTCCGGTTGAGCATCAGAAGAACGAGAAAGACACAACGTGACGGTCATAACAGTGTGGTCAAAATATTACAGTTTATGTTCGGTCTCCAGCTCCCTCTCACACGCAAACCTTGAACAACCCTTTCGAACCCTTGCAATAAAGTGAGAGGTAAATATTGTTAAAGAAGTTTTCCTGCGTCTGTCTTTGTCACTGCGTCTTAATTATTGTGTCGTTGTGATGCTGTAGATGAGTATATAACACCAGTATTAGGTGTTGGTTTTTCACTGGAGTCTGAGTGACAGTTAGTCTCCTCAGGTCTCCAGGGATTCTGACCAAAATTAACAATGCTGTGGTTTGGATGTTTTCGATTTTTCCTCCGATTTCCAACTCTCCCAGCCTCCTTTCCATGTCTTTAGGGATCGTTCCAAGCACGCTAATTACAATTGATATATTCATAATGTATCATGATTTTTTTTATTTTGCTAGCTAAGTCCTTGTACTTGCCTCTCTTTTCAAAGTCTTTGATTTTAACTCTACGGTCCGCCAGAATCGCAAAGTCCACTATACCACAAATTCTATTTCATTTTTTTTTTTTACTAATTATGACTAAGTCTGATCTTCTGGTCGGGATTTGGTGATCTCAAAATTCAAGAGAATTTTATGCGTCTTATTCTCCTGGTCAGATTCTAGTTTATGCACGCACCATTTGGTATTTTGGTCAAGTTTCAATTCCTTGCACAGTTCCCAGTGGATCACTTTTCCCACTTAGTCGTGTCTTGTCTTATACTCCCTTTGTGTTAGTTTACTGCATTCGTTTATAAATGGCTTAGTCTCTATCTCCGCATAGCCTAACTATTCTGTTGTATATTATCGATTTTTAAGTAAATGAGCAGTTCCTCAAAGTACCATGTTCTGTATTTCATATTGGTTTGAGCTGCAAAGTATCTATATGTCCCTTTCTTGATCATACTCAGTGCTCCTACTATTACTGGTACAATGGTAATTTTAAGATGCTACATTTTTTTTCAATTTTCATTTACAGATCTTTGTATTTATTTAACTTATAATATTCTTTGATTGATATATTATCTTTTGTTGGCACTTACATATCAGATAGAAGGTATGCTTTTATTTTATAGTCCTAAACCACTAAATATGGTCTCTTGCTCGTTATTTTTTTTATATCAATTTAAATTGGAAAGTTCCAGATAATAGTTGTTCCTTTTGCTTCCGTTATTGGTTCAGATTGGTATTTATACCATTCCCGGAGAGAGCCGGAGTGTCCCGAGTAGTAGCGAAGACGGAGAGAACCGGAAGTTGGGCACCAGCATAAAAACAAATTGCAACAAGGTTTGTGTGTCCACAAATCAGTTGAGATTGGACTATCTTCTGCGTTCGGCTCCAACTTCAAGAGAAAGATTTGTAACCTCTGAAAAGAGAAGATAGTGGTTGGTACTTTCTTTTTGCCTTATCAGTCTTTTAGTTGGTTTCCGCGAGTGTTTCGCGATTTTGCCCCTCCTCCGTTGATGTTGAATTGTTACTTTTCTGATTTTCTTTGAGATGATCGTGTCCCGTGCGGAGGATTTGTCATTGCTGAAGTGGAATGATCTACAAGTTAATTCGTTTTGTTGCGGTGTGTTGGGTCTGTTGTTCTTTCCACTGGTGTTCGCGGCGGAGTGACGACCCGTAAAATCTTTTTGTTCGTCCGAGCTGATACCACCATGGTGGTTGTTTTTCCCCAGCAAGGACTAGGTATGTCACCCTCTCCATCAAGAACGGGAAGGTTGTAACATATTTATGGGGACCTTCCCCATCTTCTATGTGGGTGTGAGATAGAAAAAAAAATCAAACACGAGAGATTCAGGGGGGTGGAGGGTTGTAATAAAGGGGATTAATCGTTTCGTCTCTATTGCCACATAATCTACACTTGTTATTTTCTTGCATCTTATCTATTTTTGCTAAATTATTTTACTCTTTAGACAGTTTTTCAAACCAGCCTTAGCCGATGGTTTTTCACTGGAGTCTGAGTGACAGCAAGTTTCCTCAAAACTCCAGTGACTCTTCTTAATATTCTGACTGATCTCAACAAATATTTAGTTTGGATGATCTCTACTCGTACTCTTATTTCCAAGTCCACAAGTCCCTGTATCAATCCTTTAGTGACTGTACCAAGAGCACCAATTGAATTTCATGTTCCATAGTTTCTTCAATTCCCAAACAAGGTCCAGGTACTTATCTTTCTTTTTGTTTTCTTTCAATTTTACTCTGTGGTCAGCAAGGACAGCAAAATCTACAATTCAGCAAGTTCTCTTTTTCTTGCTGATTATTATATCTGGTCGTCTGGACGAGATTAGGCGATCCGTTTGTATCTCAAAATGCCAGAAAAGTTTGTGGGTCTCATTCTCCTGGATAGATTCCAGGTTGTGCATATATTTTTTTTTCGCATCTACCAACCAAGTTGTGCCTAGTCTTATTCTCTTTCTGTGCTAATTTGCTGCATTCACTTATAATGGGATTAATCGTTTCGTGTCAATCACGACATAATTTACATTTGCTATTTTGTTGCGTCTTATCTATTCTTGCTTTGATATAGGTAGTCCGCATGGCATTGTTTTCAGCTGTTATCAAAAGACTCATTTTCTCTCTTAAGATTTCCCTTTATTAGCCACGTCCACGTTTTCTCGTGTGAGATGTCGCTTTTTAGACACTTAAGACGTCGATAGGTTTGTTTTTCTTTCCACTTTTGTTTTTTGGTTATTTCCGCTCTGCTGATTGTCAGTACTGTTTCTGATGGCTGTAATTAGTATTCCTCAACACTTTTGTATGTAATTCTCGAATCGTTGTATCGATGCGCTAATACTGTCTTCAGTACTGGCAAGTCCTATTCATCCTTCTTTTCTTGACACATATAGTCTGTCGACGACATCTCAGGGATGTAAGGCTTTATGTATCGTCATTAGTTTTCTTGTTGTTCTCTGGTCCATTTTCTCTTGATTGTATAATGTGATGTTTAATAATATCTCTCTTGATGGTATAATGTGATGTTTAATAATACCTCTCTTGATTGTATAATGTGATGTTTAATAATACCTCTCTTGATTGTATAATGGGATGTTTAATAATACCTCTCTTGATTTTATAATGTTCCACAAGAAATAATAAAATCAGCCTGGTATCTTTGGATTAGAGAAAAATGAACTTTTTCATTGAAAAAGAATCGTAAGGGTATACTTGTTTATGGATGATACTATAATACCTAATACTTAATAATATCCGTTTTAGGAGTATGATGATCCTGTTGAAATTATAAAATCCCGGAATCTTTATCGTTTTAGAGAAAATGAACTTTTTATTGTAAAATAATTATTAAGGGTGTACTTATTTATGGTTGATTATATAATACTTAATAATATCTGTTTTGAGTGTTCATTGTTCCACTAAAAATATTAAAATTTTGGTATTTTTGGTTTAGAGGAAAATTAACTTTTAAAAAATTAGATAATTGTTTGGGGTGAACATATTTTTGATTGATAATGTCTCTTGTACAGTTTATTGTCCTAACTATTTTGATCATGTCTCTTGTACAATTTATTGTCCTAACTACTTTGATAATGTCTCTTGTATAATTTATTGTCCTAACTATTTTGATAATATATCTTCAATAATTTATTCTCCTTACTATTTTGATAATGTCTCTTGTATAATTTATTGTCCTTACTATTTTGATAATGTCTCTTGTATAATTTATTGTCCTAACTATTTTGATAATGTCTCTTGTATAATTTATTGTCCTTGCTATAAAAAAAAAGGAAGTATCCTGGTTATACAATAAACTGCATTCATAGTGAGGTTTCAGTTCTGAAAAGTTCTGGAGAGTGTAGAGTATCTCTTCATTGCCATTACTTCCAGGTCCACCTTGACCTGGAGTTGTAGTAACTATTAAGGTACCATCTACAGGTCAACTGTTTGGGTCCCTTCTCAGGGTCAACTGTTAGGGTCTACTCTAGCGGTCAGAGAGATCTGTCTAAAAACGATTTGTATTCAATAGGAGCGTGTGCAAAGAAAAAAATCTTCACAGAAAACTACGCAAAAAATGTAAATATGAACACAATTTCCTAACCTCTAGGCATAAAATAGCCGAAGACCGGTTGACATCGTTACCATTAAAATCAATCTAAAAAAACGCTAATTCTAAATAAATCACACAAAATCCGCTAATCATTGGATTTTAATAAAACTTTTGGTTTTTAAAAGGATTTTTTTTAAGTTTAAAAATCTTAAAACTTACACACAAAATTTTAATGGCAATGTTTTTTTCCTTTATCAATTAACGGGATCAATCAATTAATTGAATTATTTTTGAATTAATGAATTTGTAATTCTGATTCATACATTTTAAAAAGATAATCCATTTTTTATTTTTAGTAAACAAAGTGTCTCGTTTTCATAAAGGAAGTCTTTTTTGGGGGAGGTGGATTTAAAAATGGGAATGATAGAAATAAATATTGCTATTCTTAGGACAAATTTTCAATTATTTGCTTACTTATATTTTCAGAATATTCTCAATAGAGAGAAAATAAATTCAAGTTAATGTTTTTAGAGATTTTTTTCAAACTGACAATTTTGGCTTAAAACTTTCACTGATTATAAGAGACAGATTTTGTGACTCAAATTTAACAACGATGAATGAATAAATGTGACAGAAATTGCGAAATAGCATTTGTTTAAATTATTTAAAAATCGAAAAAAAATTATTTTGTTAGTGCAACTCTTGTAGCTTTATAAACCATAAGGGGCAATAACTCTTTCTTTAGATAAGTAAAAAGCTGACTGATAAGACGTGTTCGTCGTCAATCGCGAAAGCATTGTCGATGTACATTTCATTATTTTATTTTCTTCTTTTTTTCAAATGCTTGCTTTTATTTCTTTAATAAGAAAACTTTCCTTAAAAATCAAATCCAAAAGATGTATTGTTTGAAAGGCATAATCCCAAGAAATTATTTTTTTCAATCTCCATACTTCGGAAAGTAAAGAGTTGGGAATACACTAAGGCATTTGCATATTTTGCCGAAGAAATGTAAACAGAACGCAGAATTGACCTATGGTCAGTTTCTGTGTTTTGTTTACATTTCTTGTAAGACATTTGTTTTTACATTTGTTATGTTTACATTTTGTTTATATTTCTTATGATAAGCTACTTTATGTTATCATAGATGGGAGTAGGTTTTTACTTTTTTCAGACAGAAATTTGGGATTGCTTTTTTCTAGTAAAATACCCCCACCAAAAACAACAACAACAAAAAAAAAGATAAATAAAAACAGACAACAAAAAAACAAAACAAACACAAAAACAGCAAAAGAATAGTATTTTAACATTTTTATTTTATGTTTTAAATAATGGCTGTCAAAGCTTTCGCTGAAAAAAAAAGAGCGTTTCCTTTTGTTCGTATTTATATCTTAATCTATGCAAATGAAACTAAACAGACGTGATGATGAGAAAAATAACATTTATTCATCAAAATTTGAAAAAGAAATTGAAAGGTATTTGGATTTCATCAACGATTTTGTAAGTTTTCACAAATTTTCAAAATGCGCAGTGCCTATGACACGGCACACATGGCCACCATTTCAAAATGAAATTATATCAATTTTGTTAAAACACCCTATATATATATATATATATATATATATATATATATATATATATATATATAATATGTTCTATTCATTCTTTTATGGGGAACATAAAAACAGATCTTTACACTGTTAGAAAATAATTATTTAACAATGTGAACGTGGCCACACACACATACATATATATATATATATATATATATATATATATTTGGGGGCTTGATGCGAAAGATTCTGTTGTTTTCTGGAAGAAAAAAAATATGGCCAAAGTTCCGTATCATTAAGAAAATAAAATATACATCGTCTTCTAAGTGAACTGTTTGTATAGTAAGGAATCTTTGAGAAATAATTTGTTTTGTCCGCTTTCAAATGAAACGGAGTTTCTCCACCCTAGTGTTATGATGTGACGGCATCGATCAAACAAAGACGTGTTTCCAAGTGCACACATTAAACTCATTAAAAGAATTGAAAAACTTAAGAATGCCAGAAAAGCGATCCGTTGAAAACATAAACAAAAGAGATTCTCTATGTTGTTTCGAAAACTCTGTATTACAATTAAAATACATCGGGGAATTTAACGAATATACCACCAATCAAACTGTAAAAAGGAAATTAAATTATCAGAAATTTCTTCCCTGAATATAAACAAACAAATAAGCAAAAATAAAACTTTTAACGACAGAGTTTTTTTTTTTCCTTCTTCATTGGAAATTCCCACGACTATCTATGTATTTGAACATATAGCACTATACTAAAATATATATTTATATATTTTTTTTATTAAGCGTTCATAGTTATTTCTTTTTCTTTGTGAATAAATAATACATATAAAATTATATACATACATTATATCATATTTATTGTTTAAATATATATATATATAATCTCTTTCTTTGCTTTCTCTATCTATCTATCTATATGTATGTATAAAATCTCTTTCTTTGTTCTATCTATCTATATATATATATATATATATATGTATAGGTATAAAATGCGTACGTACGTGTGTGTGTGTGTGCATGTTAATGTTACACTGCATCATAAAGGCATGTGTACATGCGTTTTTTTTGGGTTTTTTTGTATTTAATCCATTACTTTGTGTGACAGAAGTCTAATATAATGGCAAGAATGGAAGAAAGTAAAATCAGTTGTTCAAATAGGAAGAACATGCAAGCCTTGAAAATCAGCTTACACATAAACTCGAACACTGACTACCAATTACCAGGAAAAAATACATTTAACTTATTTATTGGCAAATGTCAGGCTAATGTACACTTTTGTGTAAGTCAATAATTGGAGAGTCAATAATTAGCTGTTCTTTTAGAATATTATTAGGATATAAAAACAGTATCGACAAAATATAACACCCCCACACACAGACTCATGTTTGCATACTTATATATATATATATATATATATATATATATATATATATATATATATATATATATATATATATATATATTGCCCTATCGACTGGAGCTGTAGAATACACCGTAGTAGGGTAAAATCTCCTCATTGAACGTCCTGGGGACGACACTAAGCCATCAGATGGTGAGGCTCTAGTCCTGGAACTTTGGGGAGTATAAAGTACCCTTTAATTGCCATTACCTCCAGGTCCACTCTGACCTTGAGTGGTTGTACCTTTTAAAGTCCACTGGGCCAAATAGAATTTTTATAATTTACTATATCAGAAACTATTTGAGCGTGTGCAAACAAATGACAGATGTTAATTTGATTGATTAGAATTACATTGCAATATATGGAACCAATAAAATGTGAACAAAAGAATGAAATATATTGAATAGAATTACCAATGTTAAATAGAAATACTTGAAACTATTTAACTAAATGCAAATAAAACTATTAATGTAAGAGGTGTCCGTGGTGTAATGGTTATCGTCGTAGGAAATGGACACGGTGACACGAGTTCAAATCCTGGACGAGACTGATTGCATTTCACAAAGCACCAATACCCTTCAGCTATGGGTAAATAGCAGGGCAGACTAGGTTCTTCAGCCTTGGTGAGGCAACTAGAAGGAAAACTCTGAATTCAAACCTGTTAAACTCTGCTTAAAAAATGACCTTGTGTCATATCCGGCCCGAGCGGAAGGGTTGGGTAAATATGATTAATGTTAGATAATAATGATTGAGATCATCTAACTGTGGGCAAACAAATGAGTTTTGGTTCCTTTAAAATTGTTCCCTATAAAATTATATATTTGATATATTTGTATATTTCGTATTAAATAACCTACAAGAGTTGATATGCCGCAACCCCCGCAACCCCCCCAAACAAAAAAACAAAAAAAAAAAAACACAACCAATCGACCAACGTTTTCGCTTTTTTAAAAATTTTCACTGCATGGTTCTTTGACACGGCAAAACCCACTAAATGACAAGTTCTTTTCTTCTTATTAATTAACTCTGGGTCTCATCTTCTATTGTTTACTTGACGGAATTTTTGGTATAATTATTTGGCAAATGTAACAAAATGTAGTTCTTTAAATAAACGTTTTTAATTCGGTTATGATTCTTTTTTGAAAATAATGTCCTTAGGAAATCGAACACTTTAAATATTATTAGCAATTACATATAAAGTTTTAATATATATATATATATATATATATATATATATATATACACACATATATATACATATATAGCCGAGGAGACCAGAGTTCAATCCCAGGTCAAGTCATACTAAAGAATCCCAAAATGGTACTTGATGTCACCTCGTTTAACACTGAGCATTATAAGGTACGGATCAAGGGTAATTGAAGTAATCCAGGTAAAGGAGTATAGCACACCCCTACACCTTGGTCTAACGATTATTGTAAAGGGAGCTTTTGGGTTGCCCTCGACTATGGTCGGCCATCTTACTTATATAACCCTTGATGAGTAGACATGCTAATCAATCAATCAATCTCTTCAAAAAGAGCAAATACTTCAACTCTTATAAAATACGTATCTTCATTTCTTAAGCCCATATAAAATTGCATTATACTTACAGAATACCCCCACCATTTTATCATTAAGGGTTCTCGGACTACTGTCTTCATCTTTATTGTTATTTCCTCAACGTTTCAGCCGATATGTCCTCCGGCCTTCTTTAGGTTTTTCTTGAACTCGGGAACCTTCACGGAACATCGAACTACGTCCTTTATTTAATCTGGGGTGATGGCCTGTTCTGATTCCGTTAGCCATAACCGTGTACAAGTGTTAAGTATTCCTGTATTGTTACTCGACTGCAGTCAGGATTGAACCTGCAACCTCCCGATGATTATCTCTTTAGAAGCTTAGGGAACCAACGCCTATAACCGTTACGTGTCCATGTGTCCTGCTGGACAATTCAGTGTGAATTTTTGGGACTTATAAACTTAATAGTAGTTACTCTACTCAAGTAAGAACATTATGTATGATTTTTTAACTGTGCTCATATTCAGATATTTTTATCTAGCCTTGTTAATTATCGGTTCCCATATTGTATTAACTCTATACTTGGTCTACTCAGCAGGTCACTGTAGCCCAACATATGAGCTGATATGCGTATAATCCGCCAATGTTCAGCCCTATCAATTACTTCAACTTTATTCCATAAGGGCAGATGGTTTCTCTTTTCGGGCAGATGGTTTCCCTTTCATTCCATATATGGTCAACCATACTCGACTTAAAAAAAAAAAAAAATCTGGCAAACAGAATCTGAACAGGCGATCCCCGTTGATTCAATAAAGGACGTAGTTCGAAGTTCCGTGAAGGTTCTCGAGTTCGACAAACACTCGAAGAAGGCCGGAGGACATATCGGCCGAAACGTTGTGGAAATAACCATAAAAATGAAGACAGTAGTCCAAAAACCCTTAATGATAAATTTTTTTGGATATTCTGTAAGTATAATGCAATTCTATACACAGAAGTAGAAACATTATCTGGTTTAACCCAACTTATAATAAATGTATATCATCCAATATAGGTAGAGACTTTCTAAATCTAATCTCTAAACACTTCCCCAATAATAGCCTCCCAAGCCAAAATCTTCAATAAAAACAACATCAAGATCAGCTACAGTTGCCCAAACAACATGGTACAAATAATTAAAAAAAAGCACAACAAAAAATCTCATCGACCAACATCCACCAATGCATTTGTGGGGTCAAAAACACATGCCCCCTACCAAATATATGCCTATATACAAACTCCATATATAAAGCCACAGTAAAAACAAACAACTCCGTCAAACACTACATCGGAGCAACGGAGGGCACCATAAAACAAAGAATCCACAATCATAATCTTTCTTTCAAATATAAGAACTACGCATCCAATACCTCCTTATCCTCGTACATATGGCAGCTAAAAGACACAAACATATCTCCCACAATCACCTGGGAGACACTAAAACAAGCACCTGCCAACAACAAAACATCCCCAAAATGCCTCCTTTGTCCCACGAAAAATTAGCCATCATCACATATCCATCACAAAACACCCTCCTAAATAAAAAAAAAATCTGAAATCCTCTCAAAATGTAGGCACGAAAACACCTTCTTTCACACCAACCCACTCACACAACCCACCTAACACCTCGTACACGTATTTAATGAAAAAAAAGAGAAGCCTAAATCACCGTAAGTACCATCTTCCACCTGCTACCATCGCATCCATTACACAATACACCCACACACCTCAACCATTTTAACTTTTAACTTTTTACGAGCATTAAAATAGACCTCAACGCTCTACATTCACCTTACCTACCAAATTCACTCTAAACTTTTCTACAATAGTATATGTACCACCCACCAACAAATAATATATAACTATTAAAAAACAACCCCAACCTTCAAACCCACAATCTAATCAATTTCTTTAAGATTCTATGACGACACCCTACTCCTACGTTATAATCATCTTCGTACACAAACACATTATCTATTATTTTAAACCCTTTTATTTTATTTTATTTCATTACGCACACACCACCTATGAGACCCACAATATATAATATTTACGCAATATTTCATTCATTTATTATTAGCATTACAACAATTTATTACGCACATATTTATTATTTAACACACTTACTATTATTTGCCCCTTTTTTATTTTATTTTATTTTATTGCATACATATCACCAATGAGATCCATAGTATACAATTCTTAAGCTATATCCCATTTAGTTATTATTATTCACCCCACCCCCGTATATATTACACCAACATATTTACGACACACTATAACCTTACTTATATCCATTGTCACTCTTGTCCACCATACACCTTTACAAATCAGATTCTCACTCATTCCCGCCAACTTTGTCCCACATCCATTGTCAACGAAAGAATATATTGCAACAAATGTATACACATTCGTAACCCATTGCTGCTATAACCAACGCTTTACGTTTCTGGCCTGACTTAACTTAAAAACACGCATCCACATGTACGCACACACACACACACACACACACACACACACACACACACACACACACACACACACACACACACACACACACACACACACACACACACACTAACAACCAGACATAAACGAAATCTTAACGGCTTTTTGTCTGCATTTTGTCGTATTTTCGATTTTCAATTTCATTCCATCTTGCCTGACGAATGTTGTTATTAATATAAACTTCAAGAAACCTTAGGTTGCTGAACGATATTTTCCATGGATTATATATATATATATATATATATATATATATATATATTATTATTATAGCTCTATCATAGATATTGAGTACTCTCCATATTGTATTGCACTTGGTTCGACACATAACCACATAGTGGTTTACTGACGACCAATACTCTCATATATATATATATATATATATATATATATATATATATATATATATATATATATATATAAGATGGACGAAACATATTGAACCCAACTAGGGACGTTTAAATTTGGAGGAACACCTCAACAAGAGGTTAACAATAAAACTCCCCAGAAGAACTTACAAAAAAAAAAAATCTCCTCCAGAAGTAATTTCAAAAAAATTCTTGGATTGAAGTAATTATAACACTAACATACTAACATCAAATAACTTCAAAATTAATGGATGACAGTTCATACAAATAAAAGGATGCTCAAAGGCTACAATTGAAGGCATTTTATACGCAAGAATCAACAAGGAGATATTTGAAACAAATACATCTACCCGAAAATTAAGAGTGACCGTGTCTTTCATGTAAGATACGTATTTATCATATTCACTGGCAGATAGACAAAATTAATTAATTTTCCAACCAACCTTAATATGATGCACAACTCTATTTAATTTGACCACGATGAGTCTACACATTCTATAGCATTTGTAGACACCCCAAAATATATTGATAAGAATAGACAATTACAAACAACATTATAAAACCCACAAGTACACAAAACTGTCTCCTTTATAGATATTCTCACCCTAAACATCTCAAAGACAGCTTTCCCTACTAACAAGCGATCAGATTAAGAAAAATCTGCACAGACCGCAACGAATTAAACACACACACACACACACACACACACACACACACACACACACACACACACACACACAGCAAAGCAAAGTAATAAATTGGAATATCAGTTTTCAGAACAGTGATATCACTATACGCTAACCAAAAACCAGGCAATCAAAGCCATCTTCACACCTTGAAAAGACACCCTAAAACTAAGACCAAAAGTGAAGATAAATCGTATCCCCTTCAAAACAATATTCATCAACACTTTCCCATCATTAGCCCGGATAATCTAGTATCATTGGGACATTTTGCCAGTAAACCCCGAGAACCAGGTATACAGACCAATCGTTGACCAAATAACCTTAGAAAAATAATCAATAGTTAGAAAATACTTAACAGTAAAGTAATCTATAAGAAACCCGCAAAAAGATTCACTAAATTTTGCCAATCATGTAAAATAAAAAATAACCTATGCTACAAACACCTCAAATCAAATTATTCACTAGTTTCAGATTAAAAAAAAAACAAAAAATTTTTTAAAAATTTGTCACGAAACAAATTGCAGAAGCAAAAATGTAATTTATGTACTGGAATGAACACGCTGCCATGTAGGAAAGTCAGAATGGCAATTTTGTTTTAGATAAAATGATTACAGACAATGGATCAAATCTACAGATCAGAACAATCTACCATTAGTCGAAAAGCAATCTTTCAGAGAAAAATTTGATAAAATATAAACGTAAAACCAATTAAGAAAAAAAGTAAAAACATAAAAAGAAAAGACAAATGAATAAAAAGTTCAGAAACATATGTGTCATTTGTATTTAATATAAAACGTAATCAACCAAACAAGAAAGAATAAAAATAAAACAACCATATTCTCCTATGCAATTGGCATTTAGATTTAATATAAAACTTAATCGACCAAGAAAGAATAAAAATATAACAACCATATTCTCCTATGCAATTGGCATTTAGATTTAATATAAAACTTTATAAATCGACCAAGAAAGAATAAAAATATAACAACCATATTCTCCTATGCAATTGTCATTTAGATTTAATATAAAACTTTATCAATCGACCTTGAAAAAATAAAAATATAACAACCATATTCTCCTATGCAATTGGCATTTAGATTTAATATAAAACTTAATCAATCGACCAAGAAAGAATAAAAATATAACGACCATATTCTCCTATGCAATTGTCATTTAGATTTAATATACAACTTTGTCGATCGACATTGAAAGAATAAAAATATAACAACCAAAATCTCCTATGCAATTGGCATTTAGATTTAATATAAAACTTCATAAATCGACCTTGAAAGAATAAAAATATAACAATTATTTTCTCCTATGCAATTGTCATTTATATTTAATATAAAACTTAATCAATCGACCAAGAAAGAATAAAAATATAACAATTATATTCTCCTATGCAATTCTCATTTATATTTAATATAAAATTTTATCAATCGAGCAAGAAAGAATAAAAATATAACAATTATATTCTCCTATGCAATTGGCATTTAGATTTAATATAAAACTTAATCAATCGACCTTGAAAGAATAAAAATATAACAACCATATTCTCCTATGCAATTGTCATTTAGATTTAATATAAAACTTTATCAATCGACCAAGAAAGAATAAAAATATAACATTTATATTCTCCTATGCAATTGTCATTTAGATTTAATATACAACTTTATCAATCGACCAAAAAGAATAAAAATATAACAATTATATTCTCCTATGCAATTGGCATTTAGATTTAATATACAACTTTGTCGATCGACATTGAAAGAATAAAAATATAACAACCGTATTCTCCTATGCAATTGTCATTTATATTTAATATAAAACTTTATCAATCGACCAAGAAAGAATAAAAATATAACAATTATATTCTCCTATGCAATTGTCATTTAGATTTAATATAAAACTTTATCAATCGACCTTGAAAGAATAAAAATATAACAACCATATTCAATTGACCTTGAGAGAATAAAAATATTGCTACCATATTCACCTATGTAAGCAAACATACCCGACCAAAAGTAGCAACTGAACTGAAGGGTCACCCCCTTGAAAATAACTTTGTGAAAAAATATACACAAACAAGCCTCTTAATCCATGACTAATTTGAAACACATTTCCCTTCAAATTTGATAAAAAATATTAAACTGGTGCTCTCACAAGATATACGATGATCATTTACCAAAAATATGTGTAAAATACGAGGGTCGGTAAATAAGTTTCCAGACTTTTTTCGTATAGGCACTTTTATTGATAGTACACCCATAAAACTCTAGTCCCCTTCGAAGTAATCTCCTCCGGCTGCAATGCACTTTTTGTACCGTTTCAACAACTTCTGCAAGGCCCCATGGAAGTCTTCTTGTGTGAGCGTGTCAGTGACCTTCGTCACAGCCTCTTTCGTCTCCTCAATTGTCTCATAACGACGGCCCCTGAGCTTAGGGAATAAGCAAATGTCACAGGGAGCAAGGTCTCGACTATAGGAAGGGTGGGGAACTGTGTTGATTCCCATCTTGGTCAAATAGTCTGTGATAAGGATGGAGTCGTGGACTGGTGTATTGTCCTGGTGGAAATGCCATTGATCCGATTTGAAGGGTGATGGCCTCTTCCGACGGAATCTCTTCCTTAACTCCCTTCAAACCTCAACGTAGTAACACTAACTCTAACCCTAACCCTTTGGCCGATCAACTCTGGTGTATTGACTTCCTTACTTCTCCCACACTGCTCATCATCTCTCATAGACTCCCTGCCTTCCTTGAATCTCTTATTCTACTCAAAATCTGATGCTTGATTGATGCTGGATGGTCGAAAAGCAGTCTGAAGCATTCCATACGTTTCTGTGGGATTTTTTCCAAGTTTAAAACAGAATTTTATTGCCTATCATTCTTCCCCACGTCCAGATTGCATTTTTGAAATTCACCAGCTGAGACACTCAGGCTTTAGTAGGGTGTATTCCAATTGCTGCTGTAGCTGTTCATTTAAAGCTGAAATCATAAAAATTGGTCAGTCATCTCATAACATGTATAGCAATAAAATACTGAATTTTCAAGGGTCTACGTCAATTTTAAAAGCCTGTACAAAAATCTTCGAAACTTATTGAATGCAAGACGTATATATATATATATATATATATGAGACCAAACGGACACACTTTGTTACGACAACATTCTTCAGATTTATGGTTTTCCTACGCCAAAATTTCTTTATATATATATATATATATATATATATATATTTATTCATGTATTTGACGAGTGAAAATTTTTACAAAGTCTTTCAACTCTCAATTCAATCTCTATTTCTAAATTCTTCAAGTTGCGTGTTTGAAACATTTGCACCTAATACATATGCATTTATATGCACACTCTTTCAGCAAAACTGAATTTAACATCATTTAAAGTTTTCTCATTTATAATATACAATTCTATGTCAGTTTAGCTCTTTCAATCTTATGCACCCCCGCATAACCCTAACCCTAACCCCGCACACATATAGTCATTACAAAACTAGATACAGACGCACATACACACACACACGCACACACACATATAGTCATTACTAAATGATACACACACACATATATGCAGTCATTACTAAACAATACACTCACACACACGCATATATATATATATATATATATATATATATTAAATAATAGCCCTTACGGTAAGAAAAAAAAACGGTAAGTGATTTGAAGATGAAAATATACAACGAATCAGTCAAGAGGAAAAATATATATTGAAAAAAAATGTATTGGAAAAAAAAGAAAAGGCCAACCTTGTCATACCAATTGAAAAAAATCAAAAGACACGCAATTGCTTGGTCAAAAGAAAAAACACCGTTTGGGCTGCTATGCTACAATGCAAAAAGTGCTCAATACTAAGTAGAGAAAAATAGTAACGATAATTATTTAGAAAAAATTTTTTTTAGATTAAACTAATACTTTTCATTTGAATTAGTTCAGAAAATTTTCCACCCAAAAATAAGGACACATTTTTTAATTCTTAATTTCTTTTTTTGTTTTATTTTCATAGAGTAAAAAAAATTATCACTCTAACTCAAAATGCAATCAAGAATGGAAGTTAAATTTTTGTCATACTTTAAAAAGATTTCAAAAAATCAAATTATAATAATGTTTTAAACTACTTACAAGTTTAAGGCTAGATTTTTTTTTTAAATTGAAATTTATTTACTGAAAAATGGTTCCGGAACTGAGGACAAATTGTAAAAAATGAAAATTTATTGGAAAAAAAAAGAAAAAAAAAAAAGAAAATGAAAATGTTTTAAATCTTTCACTACTATAGAGTTACATATCTTTATATATTATTTTGAATGTAAACTAAAAAAGAAAAAATAGAAAAAAAAAAAAGAGAAGAAAAAACAATTCCTATATAAAAGAATGCTTTTCATTTGAACCTATAGGAAAGATCTTTAAACTACAAATAAGGACACATCATTAATTCTTAGCTTCATTTACGTTCACCCCACATTTTTATCTCCCTTACTGATATTCCTAAAATTATCTTTGTCTAGTCATGGACCCGGCACTTCTACAACAACATATATATATATATATATATTGTTGTAAAAGTGCCCGGTCCATTACAACTTCTAACACAATAATGTTATATATATATATATATATATATATATAACATTATTGTGTTAGAAGTTGCAATATCTACATAAATGGTGCTCAACATCTGGGATAGACGATATATAGACAGTATCACACAAAAAGGAAAATTACATATTGTGACAGAAAGTTTCACGCTTTTGTGATCATCATTCTGAAGGATTGTAAGCATTACAAGAAGGTATATAAAATGCAGTTGGCGACCTTAGCCGTAGGTGACCTGAAGGCTCCCTTTTCAATAGCAACTACATCGAGGTGTGGGGGAAGGCGCGACTCCATTCCCAGGATCCACTTTACCTTATAGTGCTGAGTGCTAAGCAAGGCAGTACCATAACCATTTTTTGAGTCTTTGGTATGACTCGACCTGGGATTTAACCCCGATCTCCCGGGCCATTGGTGACCATTCTACTGATAAGGCCAGAAAGTAAAAGTCCGCTCTCCGGATGGAAACACAGATTACTTCGACACTGTAACAGGTGTGCTGCAAGGAGACACATAAATCCCATACCTGTTTATCTTCTGCCTAGACAACGTGCTTAGAACGTCTATTGATAAAATGAGAGACAATGGTTTCAAGCTGACAAAGGAAAGGAGCAGAAGATAGCCCGCACAAACAATTACGGACGCAGACTACGCCGATGACATAGCGCTTCTGGCAAATACCCCCTCCCAAGCCGAAACTCTGCTACATTATCTGTTTACCTACCTAGGAAGCAGTGTCTCATCAACCGAGACAGGCATCAACATGCGACTAGCAAAGGCATGGACAGCTGTCGATATTCACCTCCTCCGTCATTTTTACTCGCTGTTCCAGTCAGACGATTCGTAAAATGTAAACAAAAGGAAGTTGTTAAATTCCTTTGATTGGGTTGGGTCTGCTGCTGGCTGTGAGGTTATGCTATCGAGCTGACGTAAATTTAGCCGGTTTCGATCCCAGCTTGAAACATCTCGCCTATCTAGCCACTCTGATGCGTTGTGATACAACGAAACAGCCTGTCTGTAGATGACAATATGTATATATATATATATATATATATATTAAAAGCTAAAATTCACAAAAATTATATTATGCTAATTCAAACCACAAGATGATATTGTAACATACTCATAAACATGCACAAACATATTCATCACAATAATGACGAACGAAACACAGTTCTTTAGAAAAATATACCTCTCACACTTTATTCGAAAGGGTTACAAAAGGGTTATTGTGTGAGAGGTGAGTTTGAGACTGAACAAAGCTGCAACATATTGACCCGCAGCTCTTCTGGCTATAGCAGCACTTCTTTCTCATCCTGTGGGGTTGCTCAACCGGGGGCCCTGAAGGCCCAACTCTCTGCTGGGTCAAGTTCTCACTGCTTCGAACTGCAACAACTGACTCCAAACTCTGATCTCCAACTAACTCAAACTTCCTGTAGCACCGAGTGATATAATTGTTTGACACCCACCTGCTTCAGTGAGTGTCGCATCTGCACTCAATTCAACCCGTCCACAGTCAAGGTCGTCCCCTGATATCTTCGACCGGATTCACCTGTTATTTACACCGGTATATTTCTTATTTGACAGCTCGGCCGGGTCGGAGGTCAATATGTAAACTTTATAACATAATGGATAGGTGTCTTTTTTAGGTCTATGGGACGATTTTGTTGAACTTAGCTTGATTCTTTGTTCTTAGGCTCGCATCTGTTTAACAAAACCAATTTTTTATTGGAACACCAAATAGAGTTCTTGGAATTTGTAGATCAATGAATAACGTTCTTCAAATCAGCTTTCAAAGAACTCGTTTAAGTTCACAGTGATCCACATGTTGTAATTCAAATGCTGCGTCTCTTTCAATAAATGAGTTTACGTCATCTTAAACAGTCACTTACCCAAGTTTGTTACTTCTGATAATTTTCACAATATTCGGGTTATTCCTAATGACAACTTTTCGAATGGTTTTCCTGGTCTATGCTAAACGTTTAACAATGATTAGTTCACCGTAAAAAAACAACACTTTGCGAAATCTATTGTCTTCTATTATCAGATGGCTCGCCCAACGCTTCAAACAAACATTTTTTCGATGCAACAACTCATAGTCCTCAAGTGGAACTGATCTTCAGTAATGAATCAATTTCAATTAATTTCCAAAATTCTTCAAAGACAACGTTGATGGAATCTCTCTCGCAACTTGATGATAGGTTGGTGCTAAGTGGTCCAAGTTTCAGATAAAGAATTGTGGCAAGAACACAATATTCATAAACTCTAAATTGGGTGTTAATGGCAATTCCTCCATCTGATAAGAGACCCACTTTTCGAATCTTCCAAAAGTATGAGTACCCTTTAAATTGCGCTGGTGAATTTCTGTATCTAGACTACCATCTTTTGAAATGACACTACCAAGTTATACAAAGCTATGAACGACCTTCACGTTTAACTGACATGAAGCGGGAGCATAACTTTTGTATTTTAAGTTTATCCAGCCAAATACTTTTCATGGCTCACCAAAACAAAATATTCTATCATTGTCTGTACGTCATTTTCAGTGTGTACAGCGAGATCTAACCGTAGCACTAACGGTAACCATAAGCCTCTCTCTAACTCTAACCCCAGACATATTTACAATCTTAAGCCTTACCCTAACCTTAACTCTAACCCTAACTTTTTACCCAACCTAATCTAACAATAATTTTAACCCTCACTTCTTCTACCATTAACTTAACACTAATAACAACTGCCAAATCTCAACAAACGCCAACAACAAGACACTCCCTAACCCCACCCCTAACCCTAGAATAGTCTATCATTATCCATATCCCTTCCTGTGTGCAGTGGTATTTAAGTGTAACCTCAATGCTGCCCCTAAGCCGAGCTATAGGTCTAGTTTTAATCCTAACCGTAACTTAATTATGACCATAAGTTTTAACCCAAAGCCCGAATCTTACAAACAATTACTGTAGCCATAATACCAAATGTAAACCCAACCCCAACCAAAACCACAACTCTAAGTCTAATCTTAAATCTAACCCGACAACAAATTCCAAATTTAATTCCAAAACTAACCCCAACTGCAACTCTAAACCTTACAACCCGAAACTGTGACTGCAACTTCAACCCTAATCTCAACCACAACCCAAACTCTGACTGAAACTATCCCTCTTACTCCACACACCAAATATAAACCTAACCCTAACTTCAATCGTAAGCTGAACCCTAACATAACATGCGCCACCATTATGTGTGTGTCTTTTTCTGTCTGTAATGCGAGATCTAACCGTAGCCCTTATTATATAAGTCTCACTCTATCTCTAATCCAACCCCAAACATAAAATGGCCATCATTATTTGCCTGTCTCTTTTAGAGTACATCGAGATTTAACCCTAAAACCAACTTTATTATCAATCATAAATCCTAACCCTAATCCTAACACGAACACTAACTTTAACCCTAATGCTTTATTTTCTTGACACCATTATCAATAGCAATCGGTTTTGACGACACTGGATTAATATGCATGCAATTCAAATAAAAAATTTTTAACAAATAAATTTTTAGTTAGTTTTCAACAAAAGTTTTCAAAGAATACTCTGATATTAAATTTGTATTTAAATTAATTTTATTACCAGCAAAATGAATTTCCACTGTGGCGCTAAAAATATAATCAGCAATATGAAAAGTGAGATCGCGTGAGCACATCAAAAAGATTTGAAACATTTGAAGAGCATTGTATGATCTAAGCTTCACAAATCCATCTTTGTGAATTAGTTTCAAGTTATGAAATTTAAGAGTGTGTATATATATATATATATATATACTCTTAAATTTTATAGCATGAAAACAAACACCTTCTTTCACACTTCAACCCACTCACAATACCCACCTAACACTTCGTACTCGTATTGAATGAAAAAAAAACAACAAAAAACAAAACCTAAAGCACCTTAAGTACTATTTTCCTCTTACCATCATACAATACACCCACACACCTCAACCATTTTAACTTTTAACTTTTTACGAGCATTAAAATAGACCTCAACGCTCTACATTCACCTTACCTACCAAATTCACTCTAAACTTTTCTACAATAGTATATGTACCACCCACCAACAAATAATATATAACTATTAAAAAACAACCCCAACCTTCAAACCCACAATCTAATCAATTTCTTTAAGATTCTATGACGACACCCTACTCCTACGTTATAATCATCTTCGTACACAAACACATTATCTATTATTTTAAACCCTTTTATTTTATTTTATTTCATTACGCACACACCACCTATGAGACCCACAATATATAATATTTACGCAATATTTCATTCATTTATTATTAGCATTACAACAATTTATTACGCACATATTTATTATTTAACACACTTACTATTATTTGCCCCTTTTTTATTTTATTTTATTTTATTGCATACATATCACCAATGAGATCCATAGTATACAATTCTTAAGCTATATCCCATTTAGTTATTATTATTCACCCCACCCCCGTATATATTACACCAACATATTTACGACACAATATAACCTTACTTATACCTATTGCAACTCTTATCCACCATACACCTTTACAAATCAGATTCTCACTCATTCCCCCCAACTTGCAGCGATGATAATTTGTCCCACATCCATTGTCAACGAAAGAATATATTGCAACAAATGTATACACATTCGTAACCCATTGCTGCTATAACCAACGCTTTACGTTTCTGGCCTGACTTAACTTAAAAACACGCATCCACATGTACGCACACACACACACACACACACACACACACACACACACACACACACAAACACACACACACACTAACAACCACACATAAACGAAATCTTAACGGCTTTTTGTCTGGATTTTGTCGCATTTTCGATGTTCAATTTCATTCCATCTTCTTAACTGCCTGATGAATGTTGTTATTAATATGAAACCTTACGTTGCAGTACAATATTTTCCATGGATTAAATGTATATATAATATATATTTATTTATTATCATTATTATTATAGCTCTGTCATAGATATTGAGCACTCTCCATATTATATTGTACTTGGTTCAACACATAACTACATAGTGATTTACTGACGACCGACAGTCTCATAATATATATATATATATATATATATATATATATAGTGTCATCCACAGACAGATTATTTCGTTGTATCACAACTCTTCAGTAAAGCTAGACACACAGGACGCTTCAAGCTGGGGTCAAAACCCACCAAACTTTTACGCTAGACATGGTATCTATCTTCTCAGCCATTTAGGTGACATACGTCCGCTCAGGAATTATAACGCATATGTATTGGCTTTCGTTTGTTTACATTTTGCACTATCGGATACCAGAGTGCTCAATTCGTTAAAAGAGCTTTGCATAACGCAGTTGGCAGTCGTTAATTTCTTCTCTAGAATGCTCAACTCCCGGGAGTTGAGCGTAGAGAGAAACGCTCTCAACTTCTACACACACACACACGCGCACGCGCGTGCGCAAATATGTGTTTTTTGGTTAAAAATTTCTACAATTTCGAAAAGTTTTGTTTTTATTTTAATTCTCTTTTCGTAAACAAAACGAAAATAAAAAGTTTCTTTTTGATCAACTCAAAGATTTCTTGCTTACGAATGATATAGACTCCCTAGGTTTGTTTGTAATACTAAATGTTCATAAGTATATAATAAATTTATGATATCACTGTACTTAGTTTACTACAGGCATTACTTTGCTTGCAGGTGCTGAGGTTGTTTTTAAAAAAACTCAGACAAAACCATATTTGTTCTAACAAAGGTTATTTAAACTATTAGATATTATATAGAAATATGTTATAAATACCCGCATATTTTTCATTGGTATTGTGACGGGGAAATTGACTAAAATCCCAAAATGGGACTTTATTTTCGCACGTGTGAAGACGGGGCAGGTTGGCACTTGATCCCCTACAGAAATAAGTCCTGTTCAGAGTTCTTTTCTCAGGCAGATAAGAACTGGCATATTACGTGAGGGAATATTTTAGGGCCAGACTGGCCACCGCTGGCAAAGGGGTCCAAAATTTCACACTATCACACACCCACCAGGCCGCTAAACTTCTTTCCCTTAGATAATAGAAGAATACGGGCCTATAGGTCTTAGTTGTAATAATATTAATATTGCTATAGTCGGCAACTCCGGTTTCCCGTGTGATGCTTTAGGAATTAATAGGACAGTTCTAAGCAAGATAATGTAAGGCGAATAGAAGCTGAAAGGAAAGCATGGAATAATAACATAGACCACATGGTAAAATGAAAATACATAAGTTCTTTACTACGGTTATATATATATATATATATACGTTCAAAATGTCAAAGATATATAATAGGATAGTCCATGAATATAAATGTCTTTTCTTGGCTTTTATCCTTTTTCCAAATTGAGAGAGAGAGTGGTAACAAAATTTGGGTGTAAAGGGAAAATGTCCCAAAGTTACTTATCTTATTTTTTTGACGGGGTTCCACTGGAGAATTTCTCTTCTTTCACGGGCTAATAGACTTCGTACTGTTTTTTATGCTGGCTTGAAGGATTTTGGAGTTCTTCGTGTCTCAGTCTTTTTGTCTTTAGCCCGGAGTAAAATGGCTATCGTCCGTCTGCCACCAGACTTGCTCAAAAACTTCCTTTTTCTGTATTTACTTCCGTTGAGGGGAAGGGAACCCCACTTCCGTTTGGGGTCCCCCCACCAATTATTTGGCTTCATTTTCTCCTTCCCCTTCCGATGTCCGGCGACCCAAGGTCACTTAGGTGCAAACATCTGTGTGACCCACATTCATTTCTAACGGTCACTTTTTGACTGCTAGATAATTTTAGTTCAACGGGGGGGGGAGAGTATCATTCCCACCTCCTCGTCTCCGTGAGCCATCACGTGACACCTCCTTCCTTAAGAGAAGAAAGGGGGATGAATAGAAATACCATAGAAAAAAAAAGGCAATTCAATTCACTGTTCTTTCTCCTTTTCTTTCACTTTTTTTTTCTTTTATTTTCTTTTTTTTTTTTTTTCTCACTTTACTTTTCTTTCATCCCCTTTCTTCTTCACGCTTTGACGAATTCTTTTCTTTTCCTTTTTTCGTCCTTCCTAATTTTCACTATAGGGGAAAACAATTTCTCTTCTCTTTCTTTCTCTCTCTCTCTCCCTTTTCTTTTTCTTTAATCTCGTTTTCCTTTCTTTCTTTTTCTCTCTCGGCTTTTGGCCGTATCATATTTCAAATCTTGAGGAGGTAACTCCCTTTTTCTTTCCTTCTTTCTTCGTCACTTTTGACGACTTTATAAGCTTGTTTATTAAGCTCTGGGGGAAGAAACTTCCTTTTCTTTTCTCTCTTTCCCCTCTCCGTCACTTGTTGACGCACAGCTTTCTCGTCCATCTCATATTTCAACATTGGGGACGAGAATTCCTCATTTTCTTTAGTTTCTCTCTCTCTCTCTTTCTTTCTCTCAACAACTATGAGGGAATATTCTGCTACTACATTTTCGTAGGGCGTTAGAGAAATAAACCTGGGTATTTTTTTATTAATTTCTCTAAGTCCCCTCTCTCTGAAATAGACAACTGTCTTAATTTCTCCTCGACTTTATTCGGCATATCCGAGTTCTTAATTTTTCGAGGTGGGCCTTCTTGACGGACATATCTTTTTAATATGTTTGCATGACACACTTGTGTCTGCTTCCTTCCCTCGTGGGTATCAATCCTATATGTCCTCTTGTCTATCCTCCGTGTTACTACATAGGGACCTACATATTGTCCATCACAGTGTGGTCCTTTATTTGATGATAGTAGCAGGACTTCGTCGCCCTTCTTAAATTCTTCCTTCTTAGCCACTTGTGAGGGTCCTCTCATTTTCCTCCTATCTTCTCGATAAGTATTAGGGAATTTATTCCTAATATTCGTTGGACCTTCATCCTTTTTCTGACGACTGGTCCTTTTCTCTTTCTGTTTACTGAGGTGTGGAAGGTTCACTTCTTTTCTTTCCACCTTCTCACTTTGCGAGCGACTGTGTCGTTTATATCTCGCACGTGGCTCAGCCGCCATCTTGTCTCCATGCTGGGCGTTCGTTCTCGCCATCTTTCTTTCTTCATTTTTGGCGCTCATTTTCGCCAACTTCTTTCCATGTTTGGAGTTCATCCTCGCCATCCTTCTTTCTTCATTTATGGCGCTTACTTTCGCCATCTTTTTCGGGTGACACTTTTTTGTTCTTACTTCATTTCCCAGTATGAGGGAAATTCCTTTCATAGGTAGCTTGTCTACCACACCAACTTTAATTGGTCCATTTTTCCACTGGGACTTTAGGGTTATTTTACACAGCGGTATTTTTACCCTCTTTCCGCCGATACCCTCTATCATCACAGTCTCACGTGTTGCTTCTATTACCCTTTTAGGTAATTTATTTCGTAGAAGTAACGACTGAGATGCTCCGGTATCTCGTAAAATTGAGACTTTCACTGGCCCTCCATGTGGGCCTTTTATCATCCCTTTTTTCGTCCAGGGTCGATAGGACTGGTTCCCTCTAGGTGTTGTTACAGCTCCTTGAGGTTTTCTCGGCTGGGTCTGGTTTCTTTCAGGACCTTTTCCAAGCTGACACCTTATGGCTATGTGTCCTGCCTTTCCGCATTTGAAGCAGACCACTGTTCTGCTGCTACTTTGGAAGGTCCTTCTATTTTCTTCCTTAGGTCTTAACTCAGCTTTGAATTTCACTTTACTTCCCGTGTACGGTTTTTCCTTTGTTTTTCGGTGTGTGAGGATGTATTCGTCTGCTAGTGCGGCCATTTCATAGGTCACGTCGGTTTTTCTTTCACTTAGGTGAACCCTGACTTCTTCTGGCACACAGTTTAAAAATTCTTCAGCTAATATTAGCTGCCGGAGTTTCTCAGCATCTCCGTCTATCCTCTTAGAGTCACACCACTTATCCAGCGCGTTCTCCTTTTTCCGCAGAAATTCCACATAAGACTGGTTTTCAGTTTTTCTTTGTGTTCGGAATTTCTGTCTATAAGCTTCTGGAACCAATTCGAAGCTTTTAAGAACCGCTGCCTTCACCAAATCATAGTCGGCGCAATTTTCTGTGGGCAGAGTTGCATATGCTCTCTGTGCTTTTCCTGTCAGCACAGTTTGGAGTAGCATCGACCAGCATTCTTTCGGCCATCCAAGATTTAGCGCGGTTCGCTCAAAATGTGCGAAGTATCCGTCCACGTTGGCTTCTTCAAATTTTGGGACTAGCCTCGCTTGCTTCGTTACTTCGAAACTGTCATGGCTTTCTTTGCGTCCTCTTATTGCCAAGTCGACTTCTCGCAGCCTTGTTTCTTGCTGAATTTTTATTTTCTCCAGTTCCATTTTATTTCTCTGTAGTTCCATTTGTGCTTGTATTTTAATTTTCTCCAGTTCAATTTCTTCTGGAGTCATTCTTATCATTTCCGTTGGTAGCTCTTCTAATACTGCTTCCTCGAAAACATTTTCGTCGACCATGTGTCTTGCTATTTTTATAACGAGTTCATGTTTCCTCATAGAATTTTCAACATTTAATTCAAGCTTCTCGCCAATTTTTATTATCTCGCTTTTTCTCAGCATCTCCAACTTTTCCATGGAGGGTTCTTTTAAAAAGTTCTCTATTTTGTCCATTTTTTTTTTTTTTTTTTTTAAATTTTCCCAAACAGTTATATCAACAAGTAATTTGACTGTTTCAACAATATTCCTTTTTTTCCTTTCACGGTCTCCCAGGGTAGATTTAGACGGCAGGAATTGTCACACGACTACTAGCAATAAATATTATTAATAATAATCATTCCCGGACGAGCCCCCATAAAAGGTCTGTGACGGGGAAATTGACTAAAATCCCAAAATGGGACTTTATTTTCGCACGTGTGAAGACGGGGCAGGTTGGCACTTGATCCCCTACAGAAATAAGTCCTGTTCAGAGTTCTTTTCTCAGGCAGATAAGAACTGGCATATTACGTGAGGGAATATTTTAGGGCCAGACTGGCCACCGCTGGCAAAGGGGTCCAAAATTTCACACTATCACACACCCACCAGGCCGCTAAACTTCTTTCCCTTAGATAATAGAAGAATACGGGCCTATAGGTCTTAGTTGTAATAATATTAATATTGCTATAGTCGGCAACTCCGGTTTCCCGTGTGATGCTTTAGGAATTAATAGGACAGTTCTAAGCAAGATAATGTAAGGCGAATAGAAGCTGAAAGGAAAGCATGGAATAATAACATAGACCACATGGTAAAATGAAAATACATAAGTTCTTTACTACGGTTATATATATATATATATACGTTCAAAATGTCAAAGATATATAATAGGATAGTCCATGAATATAAATGTCTTTTCTTGGCTTTTATCCTTTTTCCAAATTGAGAGAGAGAGTGGTAACAAAATTTGGGTGTAAAGGGAAAATGTCCCAAAGTTACTTATCTTATTTTTTTGACGGGGTTCCACTGGAGAATTTCTCTTCTTTCACGGGCTAATAGACTTCGTACTGTTTTTTATGCTGGCTTGAAGGATTTTGGAGTTCTTCGTGTCTCAGTCTTTTTGTCTTTAGCCCGGAGTAAAATGGCTATCGTCCGTCTGCCACCAGACTTGCTCAAAAACTTCCTTTTTCTGTATTTACTTCCGTTGAGGGGAAGGGAACCCCACTTCCGTTTGGGGTCCCCCCCACCAATTATTTGGCTTCATTTTCTCCTTCCCCTTCCGATGTCCGGCGACCCAAGGTCACTTAGGTGCAAACATCTGTGTGACCCACATTCATTTCTAACGGTCACTTTTTGACTGCTAGATAATTTTAGTTCAACGGGGGGGGAGAGTATCATTCCCACCTCCTCGTCTCCGTGAGCCAACACGTGACAGTATCCTCTCAAACCAATAAAACTTGTTCTTTTGTTTGTTTCTACTGAGTTCTTATCCCATACCACTCCATTACTGCTTTTAAAGTTTTGCTGCTCAGTCTGAACAATTTAAATCGTGATTGCTTACCGAGTTGATGGGTTAAAGACTAATTTGTATTAACAAAAATTATTGTATAGAATCGTAAAATTTAAGACCTAAAAAATGTACCAGATATCTAAATAAAAGAAATATATTTGTTGTTGAAGTTGGGTTTAGGGTCAGATTTGGGGTAAGGTTTATGTTTGAGCGTTATGTTTAGGGTTTACTTTTAGTGGTACGGTAATAGTTAGGTTTAGGTTCAGGATTACATCTTGCTACTCACCTTGACAGAGAGAAGCAGATGATAAGGACCAATTTTAGGGTTAAGGTTAAGATTAGTCTGGAGGTTAAGGTTAGGGTAGGATTAGGTTTGGGGTTGTGTAAAGGTATAGATTTAGGTTTAGCGATTAAATTAAGTTTAAGGATAGAATTAGATATGGGTTAGAGGAGTGGTTATGTCGGTTTTGAGTTGGGTTAGTCTTAGGTTTAGCGTAAGGTTCATTTTTGGTAGGTTAGACCTCGCGCCACCCATAGAAAGAGATACGCAGATGATGATGAAGCATTTTCGCAACAAAAATTCTTTAATCATCATCACCATCATCATCATCATCATCATCATCCTCGAGTTGTGCTCACAGCATGGATTTCCTTGACTCTCACTCTATTCGTCCCTATCATCCATCGCTCTCAGCAGGTCCTCCAAACTACATCTAGTGTCCGCACAGTGCTGATGTAAGTTTTTGTTAGTCGGTCAACACTAGCGCGTCCATGTGTTGGGGTCCATTGAAGAACGTCACTTATAAGTTAATCGTTGCTTCTCCAGTAGTGTCCCGCATATCTTGTTGATCTTGCTTGTAAGTTTTTTGGGATGGGAGGTAAGTGGCTGTACAACTGCTGTTTTGTAGGGTGTTGCTTCCAGAATCTGTTAAAAACAGCATAGAGCATTCTTGTTTAGTTCCCACCAAACTTTTTCTGCATGCGTTTTTAAGGGTCTGCGTGCTTTATCCATACAGTAGTATGGACACAGCCACAGCTTAGAAGAAATCCCATTTTATTATATCGGAGAGATCAGATTTTCATATGATCGATAATCTATCGATAGCAGTTCACTTTGCTACCTTTGTCACCTAATTTTAGATGTCTACCATTTAAAGTGGAGCTGGTTCCTTCTCGTTTAAGATACATGAGCTCAGTTTTATTTGCGTTCGCACAGAGGCTAACGTCTCCTGCTACTTGCTGGGACATAGCTTGGATACGTGTTTTTTTTAGAAGCGCTAGATCATCTGCGTCTGCATCAGTTATGGTTTCGGCAGGATATCATCTACTTTTTGCCTTTTTATGGTGTAAAGCCATTTTTTTTTTATCAGATCCATGTTCGAAGGACATAGCCTAGACAGGTTATAATAAAGAGCCAATTTTTTTTACCAGGATAAGCTCCAAGATTAGATATATATATATGAACACTACATATAACAAGAATAATGGTGTGTAGCTAAAAAAAATGACCCCCCCCAAAAAAAACCACAACAGCTATATTGCGTTTTCAGGGTAACGCTGACCAGCTAGGGTAAAGTCATCTTTTTTGTGGGAGTTGAACTTCTAGGACGCATGAATTGTGCAACGTTTACTGTCGTGGAAAATTGACTTGTCGAGCTGAGTTCAAATCCTCAACGACACTGTTTGCATTTCATTCTTCACTTGGGAAAGGCATAAACCATTTATTATCCCCTTCTTGGCTGTGGGTAAATAGTAGGGCATATTAGTAGCTCATTGCAACAAAAACTGATGGAGTAATGACTATTAACTATTGATTGATTGATTTTAGCGGCATATCAACCAATCTTGGATTATTTTATGCCTAAAGGTGAGGGAATTACGTTCATTATACATAAAAATTTAGGTATTTTGTGAAATTGTTTATTAAGAGATTTTTTGCACACGGTCCGATCGAATAATTTTCAAACAGATCTATTTGACCCATAGATGGGCCCTAAAAGGTACAACCACTCCGGGGCCGAGTGGACCTGAGGATAATGACAACGAAGGGGTACGCCGCACTCCCAAAATCTCCAGAACTAGAGCGTCACCATCACATGCAGTTTAGTGTCATAACCGATATACCCCTTTTTTGAGTAGAGTCGAATTTCAATCACCGTTCCGTGTGCAAATTTTGTCGACTTCCTATTCATCATTCCATATGCAAATATTGTCGGATTTCTGTCGGTGTACCGTGTTCAAATATAGTCGAAGTCCGATTCCCATCACTGTTCCGTGTGCAAATTTAGTCGAATTTTTAAAATCGTTTTGTGTGTAAATATGATATAAATCCTATTACTTTAACATGTGTAAATAGAGTCGAATTCCTATTGCCATTCCGTGTGCAAATCTAGTTGGATTCCTAAAATCGTTTCCAATGCAAATATTAGTCCTATCACCGTTACGTGTGCAAATATTGTTGGAATCCAACACCGTTCCGAGTGTAAACATAGACACATTCATATTGCCGTTCAAGATACAAATATACAAGATACAAATATAGTTGAATACAAGTATAGTTGAATTCCTAGCACAGCGGTGTATGCAAATATAGTTGGATTTCTATTCACTGTTCCGTGTGATAATATAGTCGACTTCCTATTAACGTTTCGTTTGTAAATTTAGTCGACTTCTTATTGCCATTCAGAGTGTAAATTCAGTCGAATTCTTATCGCTGTTCCTTGTGCAAATAAAATCGACTTCCTATCTCTATGCCGTGTATAAATATAGTCGAATTCTTTGCGTTGTGCAAATATGGTCGACTTCCTAGAACTGTGCTGTGTGCAAATACAGTGTGTTTCCAATTGCCGTTCTTTGTATAAATATAGTTGACATCATATCGCCATTTTCTGTGCACATAGATTCAACTTCCTATGTCTACTATGTATAAATATAGTTGGATTCTTAGCGTTGGGTTATTTGCAAACAGTGAACTTCCTATAGCACTGTCCTGTGTGCAGATTCTATAGGATTCTTTTCGCCATTCCGTGAGCGAATATAGACGAATTCCTATCGCCATTGCGTGTGTAAATGTAATCGGATTCTTATGACCTTTCCATGTGCAAATATAATCGAATCCATAGCACTGTGACGTGTGCATATATAGTCGACTTCCTATCACTGTCCCGTATGCAAATATATTCAATTTTGTGGCACTGTGCCGTATGCAAATATAGTCGAATTCCTTGCGCTGTGCCGTGTGCAAATATAGTCGAATTCCTTGCGCTGTGCTGTGTGCAAATATAGTGGAATTCCTTGCGTTGTGCCGTGTGCAAATATAGACGAATTTCTTGCGCTGTGCCGTGTGCAAATATAGACGAATTTCTTGCGCTGTGCCGTATGCGAATATAGACGAATTCCTTGCGCTGTGCCGTGTGCAAATATAGACGAATTCATTGTACTGCGCCAATTTGGCAGTTATAAATGTCATGATATAATTCTTATAATTAGAATAAGTTTCATTCAGGATGAAATACTAGAGCCAATTCTCATAACATTATAGCAATGCTGATGTGTAACCAAACAGTAACAAACTTCCAAAATGTGTGTGTGTGTGTGTGTGTGTGTGTGTGTGTGTGTGTGTGTGTGTGTGTGTGTGTGTTACATAAATAAATAGATAAATAAATAAAATAGATTTTCCAAATATATGACTTGGTTAATCACAAGAATTTTAAATTATAATATCTACTGTTATCAAAAAGACAAAGTAATAACAAAGAAAACTTAAAAACATTAAAAGTCACATTTTATTTCATGACAAGTAATAATAAAAAGAACAGACTCCAAAGACAAATTAAGAATAAGGGAATATTTTCTTTGAAAAAAAAGAAAGAATAAAATAAAAAATAAATTGATGAATAAATGAATAAATAAATAAATGAATAAATAAAGAAAATATTTTTCAAGAAATATAGTTTCACCTTAAAGGCAAATTTTTTAGTTCCGAAATTTAATTGTATTTTTCTTAAATGTTTTGTTGTTAACACATGCTTAATTCAGTTTATCTCCGAAGGTTTAATTATTATATTTAGATCTACCATATGTTATTATAATTAATTCTATTGTAGCTATCTTCACAAATAACAATCACTACAACTCCCATCATCACATAACTCCTTATTTTACTATTACTAGCCGAAAATCTACCCTTCGGATAATTTTTTTAAGTTTGTGACAATAAGAATGTTTTTGATTACTTAAAAGTTAATAAACATCATCGAAACGTTTACATTGGTTGCGATTGTTCGAACAACAAATATTAACATAAATCAGTCTTTTTTAAAATCTGGATTTTCTAGTGATCGGAAAAAATATATCTTTGGTTTTTAACTAGGATATTAGGGTTAGGGTTAGGGCTTTAAGATGGTCACTGATGTTTATAAAATACTTTATATTGAAGCATTTATTTATTAATGCCTTACATGAATCAAAATCTAATATAAAAGATAATTTTCCTCATGAAAGAACTTTTGCCTGCTAAGAAAACATTGCTTGTGATGTATTAGTTCTTGTTAATTGAAAAAAAAAAAATTAATGGCTACTATGGCGTCTATTCTGATATTTAATAATTCTTTCCAAACTACTTTCCTTGGACAAGTAAAATTTGGAACATCCACTTCAATGTTTTCCAAATATTTGAAATTTTAAGATCCCAGGTCTCTCCCATTCATGATCCTCATCAAGGCGTGATAACAGCACAGAATCTCTTGACACTCTCTCACTATCTGTCCCTATCAGCCATCTCTCTTAGACTGTATCCGCAAATAGCTGATGAATGTAAGTTTTTGTTGGTCGGCTAACTCCGGTGTGTAGAAGTCTATTGGAGAACGTCTTGTAGGAGTTCATCCCTGGTTCTCCAGCATGTCTTGCTCTTCTTATTGGGGTGGTTTGTGAGATGGAAGTTGAGTAACCATACAGTTGCTTTTTTGTAGGGTGCTGCTTCTTGGATTTCTTTAAAAAAAAACAGCATCATTGTTTAGTTCCCCAATAGGTTTTTCTATTGTCGTTTTGTTAAAATCTTAGAGGTGCCATAATTTTCTATGTTTATATGTTTGAGTCATTATCTGTATGTTTATAGTACCATCTTAACTCACTTCCTGCTTATTCTGCCAAATCATTTACTACATTTCACTGTCATATCATCGTAACCTTTTGTATGGACAAGTATATCAAATGCATAGCATAAACAAACGTGTTATTTTGTTTTTATGTTAGAGTTCAATATATATATATATATATATATATATAGACAAGTTAAATATATATATATATATATATATATATATATATATATATATATATATATATATATATATATATATTGAACTTGTCTATATCTTTGTGTAATTTAGGGAGTATCTATCTATCTATCTATCTATTCATATATATCTATTTATCTATCATTCTATCTCTTGTTCTCTCTGCACGTTCCTCTCCATTTTATTTTGAAGAAGTGTCTAAATATAAAAAAAAAACCCTAATGTACTTTACGGTAGCATATGACCTTGATCTTTTTAAGTCTGAGGTCATTAATTATCTTATTAGTCCTTAGATGTTTGAGTTCCTCCTCACCCATCCATTCATATTCCCATCTTCATCCCTCACTCTCTAACCATTCTTTCTATTAATTCATTATATTTCATTGCCATATCATCATAACCCTTCGCGGAGTATTTGCCAAGTTGGTCTTGCTTGAATTGAATCTACAAAAACTATAAATGCATTTAAAGAACAAAAATGGAATAGCCATTTAAAAAAGAAAAAAAAAATTTTAGTCAAAGATCAACCTGAATATTTTTTTATTATTTTGATGATTAAATGAACAACGTCCTTACCAGACGAGCAATAACCAAAACAGGGCAAGCAATTATTTTTCAGTTAGCTTACTATCTGAAAGATGACGGTGTATATAGGGAAATATTTGGTTCTCCCTATCGAGAATAAACAGTAAGTACATCTGCATACCAATTTCAACATAATTGAATTCGTTTAAATTTTTCTACTTATTAACATGAAAAGGAAAATATTTTCTTTGTTTTGTTATCTGTAAATGTGCAATCAAAGGGCTGCAGCTTCAGCAGTGAATGTTTCTCCTTTGTTTTACCTCCGTAAAAATCGAACAATATTTTCTATTTTCTTTTTTCTGCCTTTTTTTTTCATTAAAGATGAAAATGAAAGCTGATGGCTATTTTTTGTTGTTGTTGTTGTAGTTAATCACTTTTAAGGGCTTAATTTCATCTGTTGTAATGATCGAGAAATACGAATGAAAAGCGAAGAAAATTACTTTCTTTTGAAGAAAATTGATTAAAATGAAGAAGAAGAAGAACAACAACAACAACAATGGTTGCAATTACAATGGAACAAGAGACTAACAATAAAAAAAAGAACAGATGTAATATTTGGAAACATTAAAAATGTTACAGAAATAGAATAAAAAGAAGATGAAAGTAGAGAGGGTGACATTAGAGTAAGAAAGAGAAAAAGAAGAAGGAAAGGTAGAGGAATAAAAAGTCTTGAAGAAGAGGAAGAAGAAGAAGAAGAAGAAGAAGAATTAGATTAAAAAAGAGAATTTTAACTGGAAAAAAAAGAAGAAAAAAAGAAATAATAACAATAAGAAGAAGAAGTCAGAGGAGGAAAGAAAGGAAATTAGAATAAAAAAGAGATTTTTACTAAGTGAAAAAAAAGAAAAAAGAGCGGGCGAAAAGAGATGATTATAATAATGATGATGATGATGATGATACGAAAAAGATGAAGAAGAAAAGAAGAAGGAGGAGAGAGAGAGGAAATTAAAATAAGAAAGAGAATTTTGATAAGAGAAAGAAAAAAAAAGAAGAAAAGAGCCGGGGTGGAGAAATAATAATAATAATAATAATAATAATAATAAGAAATATATAGTTTCATTTAGGCGCAATTAAATAACTGTTAAGGTTGTATATAGATATTGAAAATCAGGTTAATTCTTAAGTAAGATACTTTCATATAATGTGATTCGGGGTAAATATTTTCTACGTAACATTCAATAGTTGTATTTTGAAAGTTTTTCACATGAAAAGAGCAAAAATTAAGAGAATATTTATATAAAATATATGTATAGTGCATAAGAAAATTAGATATAAAATCCATACGTAAAATAATTTAAGCCAAAATGTGTTTAATTAGCTCGAGTTAATTGATCGTAAACACACACGCACACACACACACACACACATGGATATATTCAAAATTAAATATAATTCAGAAGGTACATAAGATATTAACATTACCCTGATAAAGGTTTAATATAAAAACTGAAGCAAATAATACACCTATAGATAAAATCATCCTTGTTTTTTCATATTTGTATATATACAAGTATTTTCCCACACAAAATTAAAACTGAATTTCTGGTCCGAAAGTTTTACGAAAAATGATCATGAGATAGGCAGTAAAATGAATTGCAGTATAAAACAGAAAAGAAAATCTTTGAAACTCACATCTTACAACCAATAGTTTCACGCTAACACGATCATCAGGAAATACTATATTGGGAAGATTTGCGAGTATTATGAGAATATAATAGAAAGTAGAGACAATAAAACGGAATCGGATTTCCATTACAGAAGATTCCAGAAGTATATAGAATAATGGACTTAACAAAGCTATATTCAAAAAGATTACAATATATCTATGCATATATATATGTGTGTGCGTGTCTGTGTGTGTGTGTGTGTAATTCCAGTCAAAAATGAGAGGATATTTACACATATACATATATGCGTGTGAGTGTGTGTGTTCGACAAAAATGGAAATAAGTGTGTGTGTGTGTGTGTGTGTGATTCCTGTCAAAAATGAGAGGATATTTACATATATATATAAATATATATATGCGTGTGAGTGTGTGTTCGACAAAAATGGAAATAAATTCGAGGGTATGTAAATAAAAAATCGGAAAAAAAAACAAAATATTCTCAGGATGTATTTATATACATATATATAATAATGTGCTACGTTAACATTCCGGTTTTTTGTTAAACCATCTTCAGGGCGATGTTAGAATAAAATATTATTATGCATCACCCGAAAATCACGTTCAAATGAAAAACGCAAAGTGGGAAAATTCTTTGTGTTCAATAGAAAGTTAAGAATTTTGTCTTGCTACAACTCTCGTCTCTTTCCGCGCGCTGAGAAAAACGTACCTTGCAGAATCCTCTAGTAGATTAGCTGGTCGTGTGTCCCAGTGACAAAAACTCTATGAGGACGATACCGCTCATATCGAAGAACGTAATCAACAAGACTTTGACTGTCTTGCCTTCTTCAGCCACAGTGACGTCGGAGACATCCACTGACTGCTTTGGCTCTTGGTTTCCGGGTCGTACTCAAATATCCATGTCGCATAACCAGTGATGACTCAACAAAGAAAGTCTGATTCAGTTTGTAGACGCTTGATGATATCCTGACACACCCACATGCAGCACATCATTCAACAGTCAAGGTAACTTTTTTTCGCAGACTTTCTAGATGCCCAAATCTTCTGAGATAATCTTCCAAACACTGTTCTTTTTAATATCCAGCTGACTCTGGATCATTCGAGCAGTTGACTGTCGATCGCCACACTGTTGTTATATAACCTTCAGCTTTCTTACTCTGCTAGCGTTCTATGAATATGTACATGTTATATATATATATATATATATATATATATATATATATATATATATATATACATATATATATATATATATATATGTATATATATATATATATATATATGATGAAATAATAATGAATAAATATATTTTAGATTTATATATTTAATGCCATGGAAGTTTGTCCGCGACCTTTGCTTTCATGAAGTTTTACAAACAACAGTCATCGGGCAGATAACGAAAGGAAATCGTACTTGGTTCGCCACAAACCCACAAAGTGAATTAGTGTCAACCAACACTGTTACAATATATATATATATATATATAGTCATCCACAGACAGACGGTTTCGTTGTATCACAACTCTTCAGTGAGGGTAGACACGTAGGACGCTTGAAGCTGGGATCGAAACCCGCCCAACTTTACGTCAGACTTAGTATCAGACCGCTCGGCCAACAAGCATACCACGTCAGCTAGAGAATTAGCAGCAGCAGCAGCGTTCGTTTGTTTACATTTTATACTTTACTGGATACCAAAGTGCTCAATTCGTTCGAAGAGCTTTGCATTATGCGAGCGGCACCCGTAAATTCCTTCGCCAGAGTGCTTAACCCCCATGGGGAAGCGTATATATTGTCATCCACAGACAGACTGTTTCTTTGTATCATAACTCTTCAGTGTGGCTTGACACGTTGGAAGCTTGAAGCTGGGATCGAAAGGCCAAACACTCCGATCGGTCAGCTCCCATCTCTACCCCTCACTTCACTTCACTTTACCGGTTGGTCGTTTTATTGCCTCGTATCGGTCTGGTGTGGCTCTTTCATGTTGCCATCTTTGTTCTTATTTGTTGTCCTCTGTCGGCATTCCCAGTTCTCTTTTCTGAGATGAGGAATGTCAGAACGATCACAATTTCATGTGCACACATTACCTTTTTATTTCTGCAGCAATTTCATCACCGTCGGGACTAAACAGGGAATCAGTGAGAGCAAAACGGAGTGTTCGATCGTTTAGACCACCACGAATTGTTACATGTTTTCAACGGTTAATAAATGTAGAATAATCACAAGTTTTTAGATCATGGTTGGAAGGATACTGTTGTCCCCCTCCCACAGGAATATTCTTTTTGGTCAAAAATATGAACCGGGTGTTTTGTTTCTCACTGACTGAATGACAATAGAGCTGTTCTAGTCAGTTGACAGAAACCAAACAATATGAACCATGATCTCTGATTGTATTCGGATTCATTAGCTCCTAGTCATACTGTTTAATTGTTCAAGAGTTAATTTGAATGCAACACAGCATGTTAAAAATATATCACAGCGATCTATTATGTATGAACTCACCACCTGCCTTACCTGGTCCACACTGACTTCAATCCTGCTCGTTGAAGGACTCCCGCTTCTGAAGTCATCTTTCACCACCTCATGACTCTCTTTGGGCCTCTTCTGTCACTTAAAAAATGTGTGTCGTGATATGATGATATCTCTATACTGTTGTTGAAGCATTTTTAGTGATTGTAAAGGAATTTTGCGCGAACCGAGCCAAAAATTTCAGGTTTATTCATTCCTCATTGTTCATAGATGAACAACCTGAAAAATGGAGGTGTAAACAAAAGGAAGGGAAAAACAAATGCAACGGTTGCGGAAAGCTAAGATTACAGTTATATACTTTCAAGATATCATATTAAATGATATCACAATCAGCTTATCCTTCTTTTGTCGATAGCTCACACAGCTCATTCAGTCACATTACTTTTCAGACATGTGATATGATTTATCATATAGGCATACTTGATACCATATATCAACTTTATATATATACCTGTTTGTGTGTGTGAAATAATAGTAGTAGTGTTAACAACAACAACAATAATAATAAAAAATTGTGTTTCAAGAAAAGAGGGAGGAAGAGGACTTGCCAGCATTAAAGACAGCGTTGACGCATCGATACAACGAGTCAAAGACTATATACAAAAACACGAAGGAGGACTTATTACAGCCACCAGAAACGAAACTGAGAACACGATGAACAACAGAATGACAATAACTAGGAAACAAAAATGGGAAGGAAAACAACTCTATGGGCGGTTTAAACGACTAATAAACAATATCTCACACGACAAAACTTGGACATGGCTAAGAAAAGGAAACTTTATGAGAGAAACAGAATCTCTCCTAATAACAGCACAAGACAGCTCCATAAGAATCAATCGTATCAAAGCGAGAATAGATAAGATTCAACAAAATAGAAAATGCAGGCTATGTGGTGACAGAGATGAAACCATCAATCACATAATAAGCGAATGCAGCAAATTAGCACAGCGGGAGTATAAGGCGAGACATACAAACGGATCTCCTAATCCCGGCCAGAAGACCAGACCTAATAATAATCAACAAAAAAAAGAGAACTTGCAAAATAGTTGACTTTGCTGTCCCGGCTGACCACAGAATAAAACTGAAAGAATGTGAAAAGAAGGATAAGTACCTCGACCTTGCTAGGGAATTGAAAAAACTGTGGAACATGCAAGTGACAATTACACCAATTGTAATTGGTGCGTTTGGAACAGTAACTAAAGGATCACTAAAGGAACTAGAGGACTTGGAAGTTGGCAGACGAGTGGAGACCATCCAAACAACAGTATTATTGAGAACGGCCAGTATACTAAGAAGAGTCCTTGAGACTTGAGGAGACTTGCTGTCTCTCAGACTCCTGTGAAAAACCATCGGTTAACGCTGATGTGAAAATCTCTAATGAGTGAATGATAAATTGTGTAAGAAAAGAGCTAAAAAGTGCTCCATTATTTTGATAGCGGAGCAAGTTTAAAACCTAAAATCGTAAATTACATTTAATTTAAACAATTATCTTGTCGGGCATTTAGTTCTATCCCGGCAATTGCATATATATATATATATATATATATATATATATATATATATATATATATATATATCCAGAACACCGGTGCTTAATCTTAGCTCGAGTCATACCAAAGACTCAAAAATGGTATTAAATACCTTCTTGTTTAACACTCAGCATTATAAGGTACAGATCAAGGGTAAAGTGGAAAAATCTAAGGAAAGGAGTTGCGCCTTCCCCTGCACATCGGTGTTATAGCTATTGAAAAAGGAGCCTTCGGGTCGCCCCCGATTATGGTCAGTCAACTTACTTTATATGTATATATATATATATATATGTATGCATATATATAATTTAAATATGATGAAAGTTGGATAAATCAAATACTTAAAACTAGTTTAGGGGCGGGATATTTCTTTTTTTTTATTTCATTTCTTTCTCAAACTTTTTGAGAAAGTTCTCAAAAATGAAATAAAACAAAATAATAAAACGGAATATTGTGCCTCTAAACTGGTGTTAAGTGTTTGATTTATCCATCTTTCCACATATTTCTATCATATTGACAGATTCACCGCAATCTCTCATTTCAACATATATATATATATATATATACAAATTTCGTTGAACATAATAGACATTTTCTGTATAGATATTTTCTTGTTGATCCGTTCATATTGCTATATTGCTTTTATCATATTCGGCGGGAATTGATTCATGTATTTTCCATAATTGTATATATCCCTAGTACTTTCTGCCCAACTTTGGGCCATTATCAAGGGAGGATCTATTACAAAAGTGACGTAACTTTTGTTTTTGCATTACTACTATGTAAGAGCGTCTTTAGCGTTGGAGTGTGCAGCGTTTGCTTTTAGATGTATTTCTATAAATATAGTGTCAGTTGCTTAAGACATTTAAGTACATTAGCACTGATTTGAAAATTAATTCTATTAAGTGTCGGTTGCATGCTTCTAATTTGTAGCGCTTCGAGAATCTGTAGTTTTTGTTTATTATTTTGATGTTCTAATATTGTTGTGTTGTCGGTAAGAATTTTTCGTAATTCTGTTGTTGGGCATGAATGTTTTTTAAAATGCTGAGCTATTGAATTTTTATCAGAAAGGTGCATTGTAAGTCTCCTCCACAGGGTAGTTGAGGTTAAACCAACATATATATTATTATTATTATTATCAGAGATACAATCTCCTAAAGGACATTTAAATTGATATATAACGTTGTTCTTTTTTTTGCAAAACCCCAATCGAGGGAGAGGAATTATTTTTAATGACCAAGTTGGAGGTTTTAATTTATCATAATATATAATAAGTTTTATCTTTTTATTAGGATCAACGGGGAGTATGTTTCTATGAATCAATGTTTTAATTTGACTGGTTTATATATATATATATGTACCAGTCAAATTATTAGTATTAAATAGAAATATTTGTTATTATATGAAAACGTGCAAAACTCCTAAGGAACAACCACACAAAAATATTAATATAAACGTTCATTTAACGTGATTCCCTAACCTTTAGGCCTAAAATAACCCTAGATGGGTTGAAATATCAAATCAAATCATCCATTAGATTAATTGCTCACAATTTTGTTAGAGCTTCTACCGGTCAAGTAGTTGCAGGGATGGCGTTTTTTTTTATCTTTTGTTTACATGAACAATTACTAACATATATCAGCTTGTTAAATCTGTCACAGCTGTTTTTTTCTTCTCATAGACTGGTTCCCAAACTCTTTAATTACACTGGTCAACACGATTTTTGATGCCAAGAAACAAGCTCATTTTTTAGCTTATTCGATGGTGCCGATACAAAAAATGACCTTAGTTCTTCATGGTTAGTTTTTGTCTCTACGGAAGGAAACTAAACACATTGAGACATTTTGTTTTCATAGTTGGAAAGAAACTCCAACTAAAAACACCCCAACTGAATACACCTATTACATTGTACATGATGAACATCATGAAATAGTTTCACATCAAGAAACTCATTAAGGATGTTGAATTTGTTAATTTAATGAATGACTTGGAATTACACGCTTAGACATTTTTTGTTGACGCAGTGAAAAACGTTTTAAGCAATTACCAGACTGAAAACTACCAGGAGTTAGTAGAAAAGCTATTGAAAAATTTACAGGACATAGGTGCTAATATGAGTATTAAGGCTTATTTTTTTATATAGCCATCTAGATAAATTTCTGGATAATTGCGGCAATGTGAGTGATGTTCAAGAAGAACGATTCCATCAGGATATCAAGACAATGGAAGAGTGCTACCAGGGACAGTCAGGCAAACAAATGGTGGCTAACTACTGCTGGAGTACCAAAAAGGACTTAAATAACATTGGACATAATGGACAATCAAGAAAATTTTTACCATAGTTATGTTCATAAAGGTTTTGTTTCTGCTGTTAAGTTGATAACAATACTTGTTGGTCTTGGTATATTCAATCATGTTAATTTTAAAGACTTAGGGTCTTATTGATATTGTAAAAATAGTATTTCTCAATAAGACCAATATTTGTTGTTTAAATATGAAGTGAGTGGTTTCTACTATTTTACTGAGAAATATTGCCATCAATCACTATACGGAAAACAAATGAAAAAAATGCTTTTTTTCCCAAAAATGAGGCATTTCTTTACAGCAAAAATGGGAGCTAACCAAGAAAAAGTAAGGTCATTTTCAAATTCAGCACCCTCAAATTAGCTTAAAAAGATTGAAATGGCGTCGAGGCATTAAACACGATGCCTCGACACCTTTTCAACTTTTTTTTTATTGACCAGTATTAGCGCAGTAGTTATCATATTTACCACCCACTCCGTTCGGGCAGGATATGACACAAGGTCATTTTTAAGCGGAGTTTAACAGGTTTGAATTCAGAGTTTCCTTCTCCTAGATTAGTTTCCTCACCAAAGCTGAAGAACCTAGTCTGCCCTACTATTTACCCATAGCTGGAGGGAGAATAATTGGATTCATGCCTCTCCCAAGGCTATTAGTGCTATGTGAAATACAATCAGTCTCGTCTAGGATTTGAACTCATGTCGTCGTGTTCATTTCCTAAGACGATAACTATTACACCACAGGCACCTCCACAGCACAGAAGTTATAGTCGTTGGAAACAATCGGTGACCCGAGTTCAAGCCGTGGATGAGGTTGCTGGCATTTCACTACCCACGAATGCACTTGGGGAGAGCATAAATCCGTCTCTTCTCCCCCGACTAATTGGTAAATAGATTAGACAGGGCTCTTTAGCCTTTCATTAGACAACCAGTCTAAGAAAAGGAAAATCCTGAATTCAAACCAGCATTACTCCGCTTAAAAATAAATCTTTTGTCATGTCCTATGTGTAACAGAGGGGTTGGGTAGTTATTCCCTACTATTCATCGATACATGAAACTGGAGAGATGAACTCATGCCTTTTCCTACATTTACACAATTCAGTGAAATGCAAACGGCCTCATCCAGAATTTGAACTTGGGTTGCTTTGTTCATTTTTTTTAACACCATTACATAAACCATAACTCCGACAAATAGTGTATTGATGCATACAAATATTGTTAATAAACTTTTTTATCTATTAATAATACCATTAAGTAAACGGCATATTGCGCGTATTATTGTGCAACATTGTCAATTCTAGAGTATTCAATTGATAGATTTCGTATTGATTTAATCTTCATAGACGATTAAAGATATAAGAAGCCGATGGTGGCTAATAATAGCAGATTATATTGATATCTTATGATATGTTGATTTATTTATCTCTTAGAACTGATAATTTCTTATTATGTAAGAAAATAATAAAATATTATTTTTAAGCTTTTATGATGTTATCTATAGTGAGATAATTTCATTTTTGAGCATTCATAATGAATAACATTATATCATATAACATCTATTGTTATTGAGTCATTGAATTGACATATTTTACTTAACTGTGTAAGCAATTAGATATCCAAACACAGAGTTCAAAAAAAATAAAGAGAATAAAAAAAAATAAATAAATAAAATGAAAGCAATTGTAATTTGGGAAAATTAGGAAACTAAAACTGGAGGAAGTCCTCGTGGATTAATAATGGCTAATGTGATAGATTGCTACACCGTAGGAAGAGAGTTCGATCTCCACCCACGCTACTGTATTTATTTTCGGACTTATACTCTTTGAAAATGGTATGAACCCTCTTATCCCCCAGCTATTGGTTAAATATTATCACTGCTGTTCTTTTAAAAGGATGGCTTTAGCTTTAAATAACCCAGGAAGGTTTGCATGTCATTAAGCAAAGAAACCAAGCCAAAAATTAACAATTTGTGTCAAATTGTGCGGGTGAAAAGCTCTGATAGGGGACAATATTTAGCCCATGTGATTTATTTTCTTCTCGATCATGGTGACAGTTTTTATTTAATTTTATTTTTGGTAAAAGTGTCATTTCCATATATTCAACCCAACATTTTCACTCAAAAGTACAATGGATATACACAGAGAAATACAATGCATTCACAAACAGAAATACAACACACACACACTCAGAGAAATACAATGTACTCACACATACACACACATACAGAGAAATACAATGCATTCACAAACAGAAAGACAACACACACACACACACACACACACACACACACACACACACACACACACACATAAACACACACATAAACACACACAGAAAAACCATGCACATACACATACAGAGAAATACAATGCATTCACAAACAGAAATACAATACACACACACACACATACACACACACACACAGAAATATTATGCACACACTCACATACACACACATAGAGAGAAATACAATGCATTCACAAACAGAAATACGATGAGCACACATACAGATACAGTGCATACACATATAGAAATACAGTGCATACATACACAGAAATACAATACACACACACACACACACACACACACACACACACACACACACACACACACACACACACACAGAAATACAATGGATACACGCACATAGAAATATAGTGCATACATACACAGAAACACAATACAGACACACACACACACAGAAATACAATGGATACACGCACATAGAAATATAGTGCATACATACACAGAAACAAAATACAGACACACACACACGCACACACACAGAAATACAATGGATACACGCACATAGAAATACAGTGCATACATACACAGAAATACAATACAGACACACACACACACACACACATACACACACACAGAAATACAATGGATACACGCACATAGAAATATAGTGCATACATACACAGAAACACAATACAGACACACACACAGAAATACAATGGATACACGCACATAGAAATATAGTGCATACATACACAGAAATACAATACACACACACACACACACACACACACACACACACACACACACACACACACACACACACACACAGAGAAATACAATGGATACACGCACACAGAAATATAGTGCATACATACACAGAAACACAATACAGACAAACACACACACAGAAATACAAGGGATACACGCACATAGAAATATAGTGCATACATACACAGAAATACAATACAGACACACACACACAGAAATACAATAGATACACGCACATAGAAATACAGTGCATACATACACAGAAATACAATACAGACACGCACACACACACAGAGAAATACAATGGATACACGCACATAGAAATATAGTGCATACATACACAGAAACACAATACAGACAGACAGACACACACACACACACAGAAATACAATGGATACACGCTCATAGAAATATAGTGCATACATACACAGAAACACAATACAGACACACACACACACACACACAGAAATACAATGGATACACGCACATAGAAATATAGTGCATACATACACAGAAATACAATACACACACACACACACACACACACACACACACACACACACACACACACACACACACACACACAGAGAAATACAATGGATACACGCACATAGAAATACAGTGCATACATACACAGAAACACACGTACATGAGGTACGAGTAATGTTTCCGTTATCGTCGCTCGAAATGAATCCGGCAAATCATGTTTTAATCCTGCAAGAAGCTGTATGCATTTCACAATACGTTAATATGTTTGAGAAAGGCATGAATCCACCAGTTCCCCGCACCTCAGTTATAGATAAATCGGACAGACTGTATTCTTTAGCCTTCATTAGGTAACCATTCTAGGAAAAAGAAAACTATTAGCTTTGTGTTACATCCTGTCCGTGACGTTAGGATTATATAAATTCACGGGAACACACTTAAGTATAGTTAGAATTGACACCGATATTTATAGGGTGTCTTAATCATGCAATTGATTCCAAACTTTTCTCGCTTAGAGTGCACGTTAGAAGCAATATCAGACCAATGTACTCTGCCATAGAACACTTGTGGAACAGTCAACCATATTCTAGGAACAGACATTTCGACTCTATTTCAGAGTTGATCTGGGAGTAATGGCAATAAAGGAGGTATTTACACTGGAGCTAAACTATTAGATAAAGTTTAATGTCATACACAGAACACCCTTTCTTATCGAGGTCTAATTTCTCTGTAGCGGATACACTCAACGTATACTAAGTTTCACTGACAAGGTGATATAATGTTTAAAATAATTTTGAGTAACTTAGGCCCTCAAAAGATTAATTTTGTAAAAAAGATGTTTACCTGCTTGTTGACATTGTGAAAATAGATTTTTATATAATTAGTGGACGTGATTATTGAGCTGACTTCTGCTTTAAATAAGCCAACAAGAGTTGACATGCCGTAAAACCAACCAATCAACCAAAAAAAAACCAATATTAAGTCCGTACCAAACTTTACAGGAGATAATATGAAACCGTGTGGAGGCAGAAGATTTGTGGGAGAATGATGCCACCTTTCTGTAGATACGAGTTGTATATCAGTGTATAGTGAGAAGGAGATGTATATTAGTGTACAGGGAGGAGTTGTATATTTGTATATAGTAAGAAGGGGTTATATAGCAGTGTAGAGTGAGGAGTTGTATATTAGTTTATAGTGAGAAGGAATTGTATATTTGTGTATAGTGAAAAAGGGTTCTACATTAGTGTTTAGTGAAAAAGAGTTGTAGCAGCCACAGATCTATTTCCTTTCGCGAATCAATGCCCCTGTTAAGAGAATCGGTCACTCACTGACCAATCAACTGGCAGAGCGCATTGATTCCTTCTCCCTCTCAGGAACTATTTTTTCTGGTCCCTTTTCTGTAGAATGGACAACGTCAGAGAGAGTCTGGAGCTAGCAGAAGGAACATATCTCTCTCACATGACTGCACTGATTCCACTTGGAACACTTCGCTCACTGCTAGCTTTAAACACGCTTCCTACGAACCAAGGACCAGCATACAGACCAGCGACGCAAAGAGACACTTTCTCACTCTCACTCCTTCACGCCTGCTACTGAAATAAACCTTACTTTGTTGTGTTGTTAAAAGAAGTTTCGTTATTCATTTGTGTGCCTAAAAAATATAGTGTTAGGGAAATTAACTATTTCCCTTAACCGCTATAAATTGGTGACCCCGAATGGCACCTTCTGAATTACGAAACAAAATAAAAAAATAACACGAAACACGGTCTCCATTTTCGGACAGCAGAACAAGCAAAAATAAGAGAAAAAGAGAGAGAAAAAGCTTCCTGACTCAAAGAACCGAAAGAATACTACCACCCAAGAATTTTCTCCCCAGTGACACACGTGTTCGTTCAATTCATTCGTCGGCTGAGAAGACATAGGCGCAAATTTTTCTTTCAGAAAAATATTCATAAAAAAACCTTTTTCGTGCCAGAGAAAGACTTTAAAATACTTCGTTTACGAAGCCATAAACGAAAAAAAAAAAAAAATTTGCGGCAAGTAAAACAATCTTCCTAAAAAGAGATATCATCTTTCGTTTTGCAGACAAATTGGCGCCCATTTACGAGTGGTCAAATAGAAAGATACAAGATTCTCCCTTTGCCCAAGTAACATTTTTCGAACACGTGCCTCAACAACAACAAAAAACCCCTAAAACTTTCCAACCAGGAATTATCTTCTTTTTCAGCCCGTCCACAAGAAAAACACCAACTCAAGCAAGCATAACGGACATTACATTTTGTTCATACGAAACAAAGTTTAAAAAGAAAAAAATTATTACCCTCAGCTTGGCCGACTTGGCATAAAAAAGGAAGAAACTTACTAATCTGCTCTTTTCAACTGACCACGTGGTACAAATTTTTTTTTATTACAATAACAAAAAGAAAAAGGAAGAAACTTACAACTCTGCTCTTTTCAACTGACCACGTGGTACAAAAAAAAATTTATTACAATAACAAAAAAAAGGAAAAAACAAGTGAGTAATACATTTTTACATTTTTTTTTAGAAAGTCAAAGCTAAAAGAGCGCCTTCTTCCTATTTAACATTTCATTTTCCCGCCTAAATAGCCATTGGGCGACGCCATCTTGAATTTAAAATTTTGTTTTCTTTACTAAGGAACCTTAAAGTAGCACCTTCTCTAAAACAAAACAATTTTTTTATTTTATTTTAACACGAATATCACTATTTTCTTGTGGCTTTTTATCCCTTTCGTTCCTTTCTCATTGAAACGTGTTTCTTTGATTTTTTTTTGTGGTCTGTTGTCACTGTATGAATTAAAAAGAAAATGGACGCTACAGTGGCCATACTCGAAGCTTTGATGCGGCTTACCAATGAAGTAAGTAAATTGGCCGTAGTCAAATCACAACCACCTAGACATCAATACAAAAGTCGTTCGCCATCCCCTCGCCACCGCCGCCTCTCAAGCAAACCTGGACTATGTTATTATCACAGTCATTTTGGCGCTAAGGCTCGGAGGTGCAAAATGCCCTGCTCGTTTTCAAACCAGGGAAACTTAAATCTGGAGAGCTGAGCACGGCACACTCTCCACAAGATTTATATAACAACCGTGCCTATTTTATCACTGACTTCAGGTCCCAAGCACGTTGTTTGGTTGACACAGGAGCAGCTTGCAGTATCTGGCCTCTGAAACTCCTCACTGAGAAGCCGCCAGTGTCGCCCATCACACTGCAAGCGGTAAATCACTCCCCTATTCCCACGTACGGTCAAATTTCTCGTTCTCTGGACTTGGAATTACGGAGAGACTTCACATGGATTTTTACTGTAGCTGATTTACTATATCCCATTCTAGGCTCGGACTTTCTGCACCACTTCAACCTCTTGGTGGACATGCGCAAACGACGACTTATTGACGGCAATACGGAACTTTCCGTCACAGGTTATAAGGCAAATACCTCACCCATCAGCCCGATATTTTTCATTGCCGCCACAGACGACCCATACCAAATATTATTACGCTCTTACCCAGAGTTAACTAACTTAAATTTTGTTGTGGGCAAATCAACTCACGAAACGACACACCACATTGAGACCACAGGTGCTCCGGTGTTCTCACGCCCTCGTCGCCTCCCTGCTGATAAACTAAAGGCGGCGAAGGCAGAATTTAACCATATGCTGCAGCTGGGAATTATACGCCCCTCGTCCAGTCCTTGGGCTTCCCCTTTGCATATGGTTCCAAAGCGTTCTGGAGATTGGCGTCCGACTGGGGACTATCGACGACTAAATGCCATCACGGTACCTGATCGTTACCCAATCCCACATATACAAGACTTCGCTTCATCTCTGCATGATTGTAAGATCTTCTCCAAACTAGATCTCGTTAAGGCTTACCATCAGATACCAGTGAACCCAGCCGACATACCAAAAACTGCTGTAACCACTCCATTTGGAGCGTTTGAATTTTTAACTATGCCTTTCGGTTCGCGAAACGCGGCTAGTACCTTCCAACGCTTCATGGACGAAGTAGTGCGTGATTTGGACTTCGTCTATAATTATATAGACGATATACTCGTAGCAAGTGCCTCACCCGAGGAACATGTTACTCACCTTCGCCTACTGTTCGAACGGTTTCAAAAGTACCAGGTGAGGATTAACCCTGGTAAATGTGTTTTCGGTGCTTCGTCGCTAACTTTCTTGGGACACATTATCAACCCGGAAGGGATATCTCCCTTACCTGAAAAAGTGAAGGCCCTACAAGACCTCCAGCCACCCACTTCACTCCGCCAACTAAGGCACTTCCTCGGTCTGCTTAACTATTACAGACGTTTCATCCCACATTGTGCGGATCTCCTGTCTCCTCTGTCTGACCTGTTACGTAACAGGAAAAAGAAAAATGAGCAGATTTCGTTGAATGACATACAGTTAAAAGCCTTTAACGAAGTGAAGCAGAAATTAGCAACAACATCGCTACTTGCACATCCTGTACCCGACGCCCAGTTCTCATTGGTCGTTGATGCATCGGGCACAGCTGTAGGTGCAGTTTTGCAACAGCAATACCAACAACAGCTACAACCTCTCGCTTATTTTTCGAGACAGCTGAAACCGGCAGAACAACGTTACAGCACGTTTGGCCGTGAACTCCTGGCAATGTACCTCGCATTGAAACACTTTCAGCATTCACTAGAGGGCAGGCAATTTGTGATCTACACCGATCACCGTCCGCTTACTTTCGCGTTGCGCTCAAAGCGGGACAAGTATTCTCCTCGCCACTTGGATTTTGTTTCGCAGTTTACAAACGATATCCGACATATCTCTGGTGAACAGAATGCTGCGGCAGACGCCTTGTCTCGCCTTCCAATTAATTCACTTTTCTCACCTTCGGATATCGACTTACGGCAGATGGCCTTAGACCAGCCACGTCTGGACACCTTGGATCTATCGTCACCTGAATTTGCAACTTGCAAGTTCGCATACCTGCCAGTGCCCTCTGCGGACACGCAGATTATCTGTGACACCTCAACAGACGCACCTCGACCTCTTGTTCCGATGACTCATCGTAGGGTTGTTTTTGACACCCTACACCAATTGGCACACCCCGGACCCAAAGCCACAGTGAAGCTGATTTCAGCTAGATTTTTCTGGCCAAACATGAGGCGTGATATCACTGCCTGGACACGTTCTTGCATATCCTGCCAAAAATCAAAGGTGCACACACATATCCGTGCACCCCTCGGGACATTCAGCACCCCAGACGCTCGGTTCAGCCATATCCATATAGATCTGGTTGGACCATGGCCGGTCAGTCAAGGATTTACTTACCTCCTGACCTGTATAGACCGTTTTACACGATGGCCTGAAGCTATTCCCTTAAAGGACGTTTCAGCTGAATCCGTAGCGCAAGCCCTTATATCAGGCTGGATAACGCGTTACGGAGTTCCAACAACAATTACCACTGACCGTGGCAGACAGTTTGAATCCCACCTATTCCAGGAACTTTCCAGGATTTTAGGGATCAAGCGCATACGAACTACGAGCTACCACCCTGCTTCTAACGGGATGATAGAACGCTTCCATCGCCAATTGAAGGCCGCATTGCGCTCCTATCCTGACCAACAGCGATGGAGCGAATATGTACCTGTTGTCCTTCTTGGCTGTCGTGCAGCTATCAAAGAGGACCTTGGATACTCTCCAGCAGAACTTATCTATGGAGTACCGCTAGCATTACCAGGTCAGATGCTGAACCCTATAGATCTAACGGGAACAGATCCAGCTTTATATGTAAATAGACTGCAATGTTATTTTGGTAATCTCCCACCAATGCAACCTAGAGAACAGACCATCAAACCATCAGTCCCCAAAGATATTTCCTCATGGACTCACGTTTTTCTAAGAAAGGACGCTGTCAAAGCCCCTCTCACTCCACCTTACACTGGCCCTTACCGTGTGCTTTCACGCACTGACAAACTTTTCACCCTTGACATTAATGGCAAAAAAGAAACTGTATCTATTGACAGGGTGAAAAGAGCCTTTCTTAACACAAACACACAAGAGCCACATATTCCCCCTACTTACACGCATGAACATATCCCTACACCTGTAGAAAAAAATACAATGCCAAAAGACAATTACGTCACCACCACACGTAGTGGTCGACGAGTACATTGGCCCAAAAAGCTCTGTAAAACTGGTTATGTATAAAATGTACCCTTCCTTGTTTTATGGCTGCTATCTTTTTCTCTGTCGGCTTTCCGCCTAAGCAGGGGGTGATGTAGCAGCCACAGATCTATTTCCTTTCGCGAATCAATGCCCCTGTTAAGAGAATCGGTCACTCACTGACCAATCAACTGGCAGAGCGCATTGATTCCTTCTCCCTCTCAGGAACTATTTTTTCTGGTCCCTTTTCTGTAGAACGGACAACGTCAGAGAGAGTCTGGAGCTAGCAGAAGGAACATATCTCTCTCACATGACTGCACTGATTCCACTTGGAACACTTCGCTTACTGCTAGCTTTAAACACGCTTCCTACGAACCAAGGACCAGCATACAGACCAGCGACGCAAAAGAGACACTTTCTCACTCTCACTCCTTCACGCCTGCTACTGAAATAAACCTTACTTTGTTGTGTTGTTAAAAGAAGTTTCGTTATTCATTTGTGTTGCCTAAAATATATAGTGTTAGGGAAATTAACTATTTCCCTTAACCACTATAGAGTTGTATATTAGTGTATTGTGATAAAGAGTTGTATATTAGTGTATAGTGATAAAGAGTGGTACATTAGTGTATAGTGAAAAAGAGTGGTACATTAGTGTATAGTGAAAAAGAGTTGTACATTAGTGCATAGTGAAAAAGAGTGGTACATTAGTGTATAGTGAAAAAGAGTGGTACATTAGTGTATAGTGATAAAGAGTGGTACATTAGTGTATAGTGAAAAAGAGTGGTACATTAGTGTATAGTGAAAAAGAGTTGTACATTAGTGCATAGTGAAAAAGAGTGGTACATTAGTGCATAGTGAAAAAGAGTTGTACATTAGTGTATAGTGAAAAAGAGTTGTATATTAGTGTATAGTGAAAAAGAGTTGTATATTAGTGTATAGTGATAAAGAGTTGTACATTAGTGTTTAGTGAAAAAGAGTTGTATATTAGTGTATAGTGATAAAGAGTTGTACATTAGTGTTTAGTGATAAAGAGTTGTACATTAGTGTATAGTGAAAAAGAGTTGTATATTAGTGTATAGTGAAAAAGAGTTGTATATTAGTGTATAGTGAAAAAGAGTTGTATATTAGTGTATAGTGATAAAGAGTTGTATATTAGTGTATAGTGAAAAAGAGTTGTATATTAGTGTTTAGTGATAAAGAGTTGTACATTAGTGTATAGTGATAAAGAGTTGTATATTAGTGTATAGTGAAAAAGAGTTGTACATTAGTGTATAGTGAAAAAGAGTTGTATATTAGTGTATAGTGAGAATGAGTAAATGCAGAATAATTCGCTAGGAATTTAAACTTTTACTGACGTGTAAGTTACGCAAATAGGAAAAATGTTGCCGTGAAAGTGTTTATGTGAGAGAAGTAAAATGAACTTAGGTACTTGGCGATTTTTCTTTCGGTCGTGTTATTAATTGAAATTTCTGTAACATTTTAAAGCTTTGTGTATCGTGTATCGTGACAAATTGTGCATCGTATATTGTGACAAATTGTGTATCGTGTATTGTGACAAATTGTGTGTCAAGTATATAGTGTGAGGCTTCTAAAAGCATGGCGTCCAAAGAACAGACATAAAAACATTTCTATTCCAACGACATTCTGACTAGAGAGAGGAAGAAAAATTCCTTGCATATTTTCTTAAATATCTGGAAATATTGCTATCGCAACAGAGAATGTAGCTTCCTAACAGTGATTGTTAAAGTTATCTTGGAAGCAAGGGAAGTAAGTCAAATGAAGTGATAAACTGTTGATAGAAGAGTTTGAAATATTTTTGTCCCGATTTAATCTAATTTAGCCTCAAAGAACCAGTAACTATCTTTTATTTAGTCAAAGAAATGACAATGAAAATTTGTACTAGTATATAGTGCTAGCCAAAGATGCTGCAATACAGGCAGACGAACAGAACGCTACGAGATTGGAAGAATTCCTAAACACAAATTGAAAAATGTATTTTTGAGTGTTCATGTATGTTTTTGCGCATGTATGCGTCTGTTTGAGCGTGCGTTTATGTTTATCTATATATGGTTGTGTTTCTGAGTGAATGTTTGAGTGTATTTGGGTGTCTCTGTGTGTTTATGCATGTATTTCTGTGTGCATGTACGCAAAGATCGGGGGGATATGAGTCAAAGTAAAAGCAGAAAAACGCAAGAACAACAAAACACGCGTTTGTGTGTAAGGGGAAATAAGTGTAAATTTAGTTGTAGGAGACTATATATATATATATATATAATGCCTTGCCGCTGGTACGGATTTCCCTGACCCTCTCCTGCCACTTGTCCCTATCGTCCATTGTTTTCAGTTTTTTATGGTTGCAACTTTCGATTATGTAGACTATGTTTTTTGAATTGCTGCTTTTCCCCTGCTAATTTGAATCCTTTATTCATTATGATTACTGAATATTCTCTCTAGTAAAGGGTTACACGCAATTCTTCTGTGCGAGTTTGTTGGAGGTTTTTAATAGTGGCTACGATGCATATTCTTCGAGCTAAGGTGAAAGAGATGGGTATTATGCTGTTTTGGGGTGGGAATTTGGAAATGAAGGTATGGTAGGGTATCAGTGGATTTGTCGTAAATTTCAGTGATAATATGGCCATTTTGGTAGCACGGATATCCCTGACACTCTCTCGCCACTCCTCCCAATCGTTCATCGGCCTAGGCAGGTCTTCAGGACAACATCCCGTATCCTTCATTTTAGGGAGTAGGTTTTGGAGTGAGTTATGCAAATCGTTAATGTTGCCGTATGGGCATTTCCAAAAATATGAAATATTCATCCAGGAGTCTTTTACCTGATCTACTAAATTCAATTTTTTATATTGTTGAACTTTTACCCATGATTGCGTATAGATTTGAGTATGCTAAAGTTATGGTGGCATATGTTGGTGCCATTTTTGTTCCCATAGCTGTTTCAAGAGTTTGGATGCAATTTATGTTGCCAAGTTATATATATATATATAATTGAAGGGAACTAGTGTCTAAAGAACTACCACAGTGTCCCTTGGTCAAATCAATGTGAATACAACTAAGAGTAAATATTATCATTGATTGTTTATTTACATAAACTGGTACGTTGTAACTGATTTGGAATATCAATTTGTATTTTCAACTGAAATAATTTTACTTTTCAGCATCCAGATATCGTCATTTGACCTGTCAATTTAAGAAAGATTTACGTTGTCGAATGAAGGATGTTTTTTTTTCGGAAAATGTCGACTGGATGTAGCAATGTAAATAGGAAAAATATCTGAAGATCTACGAGAAGAGTATGTCAGAAATGACTAGATTACAGTTTTTTTTATAGAGGTCGGATGCCGAGGTTTCATTACGTGCCCAACTTCCACATACCTGACAAATCTTGGACTTTCATCATCAGATAAGAGGATATATATATACATATATATATATATATATATATATATATATATATATATATATATATATATATATACGGTGCCTTTAATAAGTTTCCAGACTTTTTTGTACAGGCATTTAAAATTGTCGTAGACTCTTGAAAATTTACTATGTTTTTGCAATACATCTTATGAGATGACTGACCAATTTTCATGATTTCAGGTTCAAATGAACAGCTACAGCAGCAATTGGAATACACCCTACTAAAGCCTGATTATCACAGCTGGTCAATTTCAAAAATGCAGTCTGGACGTGAGGACACATTAGAAAAACGATATGCAATAAAACTCTGTTTTAAACTTGGAAAAAATGATGCCACAGAAACGTTTGGAATACTTCAGACTGCTTTTGGGGCATCTTGCATGAATCGAGCGTCAGTTTTTGAGTGGCATAAGAGATTCAAGGAAGGCAGGGAGTCTGTGGGGGATGATGAGAGGTGTTGAAGGAGTAAGGAAGTCAATACACCACAGTTGATTGGCCAAAGGGTTAGGGTTAGGGTTACTATGTTGAGGATTTAAGGAAGTTCAGGAAGGGATTCCGTCGGAAGAGGCCAACACTCTTCAAATCTGGTCAGTGGCATTTCCACTAGGACAATGCACCAGTCCACAACTCCATCCTTGTCACAGACTATTTGACCAAGATAGGCATCAAGACAGTTCCTCCCTCTCCCTATAGTCCAGACCTTGCTCCCTGTGACTTTTGGTTATTCCCTAAGCTCAGAGTCTTTCGTTATGAGACAATTGAGGAGATGAAAGAGGCTGTGACGAAGGTGATTGACACGCTCACACAAGAGGACTTCCATGAGGCATTCCAGAAGTTGTTAGAACGGGACAACAAGTGCATTGCAGCCGGGGGAGATTACTTGGAAGGGGATTAGAGTGTCATGTGTGTACTATCAATAAAAGTGCCCATACGAAAAAAAAGTCTGGAAACTTATTTAATGATCCTCGAACATATATATATATATATATATAGCCTTTGAGATTCCACTCGTCCGATCGACTCTGTCAAGTAAAAACTTATTCGGGCGATTAAAGTTATTCTTCTCGCCTGATAGTCGATCAAAAATCGTAATGAAAGGTGTTCAAATATAGAAAAAGGAAAACTGATTCTTTTTATAACTTAAAAGTATGCTATTCAAGATTCCCAAGTTACTTAGAATGACTTACAATGACATTGGTGAATCCTTTGGTATTGTGCCTGGCGCCTGACGAAGGAAAGGGAGTCGCATCCCCAAAATATATAGCAATCATCAAAAGAAGATCTGAAAATGGAATTTAGAATAACCAGCCTCTTTCTTTCTCTCTCTCTCTCTCTCTCTCTCTCTCTCTCTCTCTCTTGGACATTCGGTCATTATAAACACTCGTATAATTTACGCTTCTACTGTGGAGCCAAAATGTCTGCTTTCCAGATTGAAGACGTTGGCAGATTTTTAGAAAATCATTTGGAAAAAATTATCATTGATTAATCATCTACATTCGCTCTTCGTTTACGAAAAGTAAAAACCAACTTTTGAAAGAAAAAAAAAGATAATTCTGTCAACAATGCACCGAAAACAAATTATACAAGTAAGTAATATTCATATTTTATTGTCTTATTTCTTACTTCCAAGAATGCCTGATAAAACCATACACTATTATAGACTGAAAATAGAGTCGGTCTAATAAAATGATTTTAAGGCGAGTAAATTTTCCCTCACTCTCGACCGCCGGTCGAGTTTATTCTTTTTCAAATCTCAAAGGCTATATATGTATATATGTATATATATATCTTTAAGAAAAACAAAAATCTGTCACATTAGGATTATAAATTTATTTCGATCCTGTTATGGGTATTGCTAAACATCAATAACATCAAACAAAACAGGATTTCTTCAGATCCAATGGATAAATTAAATGACACACAGAATAGACACAGGAGTGAAGGGTGGGAGATGGTAGAAGAGAGCTTAAGAGTTACCTCTCCGTTTACCCACCTTCGGTTTTAATTTTAATTTTTAATTTTTTCATTTTTTTTATTACCGGTTGGAATCACAGTAAATTGAATTTTTATTTTTTATTCTAATTATATTTCAACGTAAAATTCCAGATTTAATAATAATTTAGGGAAGTACGATATTTCTTAATGACCATACGTAAGTATCCAGTTTTACTTATCTTCAATTAATTTCAAAATTTAAATATATATTCAAAGTTTATATTCGAGCCTATTAATTCAGTTACCATTCCATTGAAATGTACGTGCACATCACATGATACCTACTCATCTCTTTATTTTATTTTATTCATTCCATCTCTAAATAATTTTACGTTTTCGTTAATTTACCATTATCTATGATATTTGCCAATAGTTTAAATCTATTCCTATGTCTAAATCTAGCTATTAATTCATATCGCTGATTTAATAAATTTTCAGGGTCTGGGTATATCATTATTTGTATTTTTTCCTCTAGGCACAGATTACATCTACTATCAAAGTATTTTGGAGTATTTGACTTTTTCAATATGGACCATTGAATCTCAGGCGTCAAACCTTTATTTTTCAAACTCCAAAAATGCTTAGATAGGGTTGTTTGGTTTTTCAGATGTTCATGGGAGAAAGAATATTTATGATTCGGGTATCTAGACTTCCATTTCGTGGAGGAAAATTCCTATATAGGTATTTTTTTATCCTAAACATTTTCTTTAGGGTAAATAATTCCTTGGTATACAACATTATCTAAATTACATAATCCATTCATGGGACAATTTGTTCGAGTTTTACAATTACATTCATTTTGTTTACTATTATTATTATTATTATTATTATTCGTTCGGTCATGAAATTCCTTAATTATTTATTTATTATGATTATTGATTATTTGAAAAATATTTTTCGTGCTGGAGTAACTCATTTTTAATGTTTTTCTATTAAATATTTTATGTAGTATATTATTATGTTTAAAGTGCTTATCTATTAATTTCAAAAAGTATTTACCTACATTTATACTTGTTGGTCTACAAAGGGGGGGGGGGGTTAAACCATATAATTTTTCTTTTTCTATTTTTTGGCAGCACTTCTTATTTTCTTTATTAATATCATCAGATATATTTTCTTCTTGGTGTGTAAACTCCCCCACAAACCCGCTATTTTTAGGGGCATCCTTATATATCTTACTACTTTCTTGGAATATTTTCTCGTTGGCGGATAAATTATTTATTCTCAATTTTACAGCTTTCGGGACTTGTTTAATTATGGTCTTAGGGTGATTCGAGTTAATATTTATAAAGGCAGGGTACTGGTCAGTTTTTAGAAAAGGTTTATACGTGTTATCCGAAACGTTTAGGGTCACATCCAGGAAATGAACTATCTTATCATTTGATGAAACGTCTATTTTGAATCCTAACAACATAAATGCCCTTACAATTTTCTTTTGTATGTGTGAGCTATTTGGGCCATTATTATTTGGGATATATATTATCCCATTATCTTGATTTAAACCCATCTATTCCGGGCTAACTATCCTACTAAGTGTATCTAATATATATAGGCCCACAAGGTCAGCTATTTGTGAAGAATCATACCCCACCCCCATAGGAACATCAAAATTTTCAGAACCAGTTTTTACCCACGTGGATCTATTATTTTTTAATTTAATTATTTTTTACTTTTTAGAAGTATATATATATATATATATATATATATATATATATATATATATATATATATATATATATATATACAAGATTCAGAATAAGACGCTAACTACATCAGCATGGATAGAGCATTCCCACAGAGGGACGACAAACCAACTAAGCCTGGTGGTATCCGGGAGGTACTGCTGGAGCTTCGGCGGCGAAACTATGCCTAAAGCCAGAGTCATCATCTGATAAAGGCTTTGTTGGAAGCAAGATTACTTTTTACACAGCATTCATTATATATATATATATATATATACAAATTTCGTTGAACATAATAGACATTTTCTATCTACATATTTTCTTCTGGATCCTTTCGTATTGCCGTATTGCTTTTATCGTATTCGGCAGGAATTGATTTATGTATTTTTCATAATTGTATATATGCCTAGTACTTTCTGCCCGACTTTGGGCCATCATCAAGGGAGGATCTATTACAAAAGTGATGTAACTTTTGTTTTTGCATATTACTACTATGTAAGAGCATCTTTACCGTTCGAGAGTATAGCGTTTGCTTTTAAATGGGTTTCTATAAATAGTTACAGTGGCTAAAGACATTTAAGTACATTAGCACTGGTTTGAAAATTAATTCTGTTTAGTGTCGGTTGCATGTTTCTAATATGTTGTGCTTCGAGAATCTGTAGTTTTTGTTGATTATTTTGATGTTCTAATATTGTGTTGTCGGTGAGAATTTTTCGTAATTCTGTTGTTGGGCATGAATGTTTTTTAAATGCTGAGCTATTGAACTTGTATAAGAAAGGTGCATTGTAAGTCTCCTCGATAGGGTAGTTGAGGTTAAACCAACATATATATTATTATTATCATCAAATATATATATATATATATATATATATATATATATATATATATATATATATACATATATGTGTGTGTGTGTGTTTGTGAGTGTGAATAGTTGGGCGGCAGTCTTTCTTTTATGCATGTTTGATTAAATAATAAACATAATTATTATTTGTTTTCTTTTGGGAGTTTTTTTACACCAGCGTTAGCTGATAGTTTCTCACTGGAGTTTGAGTGTCAATAAGTCTCCTCAAGTCTCCAGGACTCTTCTCAGCATTCTGGCCAATCTCAATAATGCAGTAGTCTGGATGGTCTCCACTCGTCCTCTTGTTTACAAGTCCCCCATTCCTTGTCCTAATCCTTAGGTGACTGTACCAAGAGCACCATTTACAATTGGTATAATCGTCACTTTCATGTTCCACAGCTTTTTCAATTCCCTAGTAAGGTCGAGGTACTTACCCCTCTTTTCAAATTTTTAAAATTTCACTCTGTGGTACGCCGGTACAGCAAAGTTCTCTTTTTTTTGTTGATTATCATAAGATCTGGTCGACTGGCCCAAATTTGGTGATCCGTTTGTATCTCGAAATCCCAGAGGAATTTGTGCGTGTCATTCTCTTGGACAGATTCTGGGTTGTGCATATTCAATTTTTTCGTGTAGTCAAACTTCAATTTCTTCTACAATTTCACCTTGCCCACCCAGTCGAACCTAGTCTTATATTCTTTCTATGCTAATTTGCTGCATGCATTATTATGTGATAGATGTTTCCGTCTCTTTCATCACATAACCTACATCTGCTGTTTTGTTGCGTCATATCTATTCTCGCGTTGATATGGTTTGTCCTTATTTCGTTGTTTTGTGCTACTATTAAATGAGATTCAGTTTCTCTCTTAAGGTTTCTTTTTCTTAGCCACGTCCACGTTTCCTCGTGTGTGATATCGCTAGTTAGTCGTTTTAAACGTCCATAGAGTTGTTTTTCTTCTCACTTTTGTTTTCTGGTTATTGTCGTTCCGCTTGTTCTCGTGTCGTTGGTATTGTTTCTGGTGGCTGTAATCAGTCTTCCTTTGCGCTTTTGTATGTAGTCTTCGAGTCGTTATATCGATACCTCCACGCTGTCTTCAGTCCTCTTCCCCGCTCCCTTCTTGACACATATAGTCTGTCAAAGTCATCTCTTGGATGCAATGTCTTATGTCATTAGTTTTCTTATTTTCTGGTTCATCTGTTTAAGTCATTCTCTGGTCCACTTCAAGACTATCTTATGAGGGGAACAGCCCAGGCATTTATCCCTTTGACAAAGTTTCTGCTACAGAGTTTTGTCTCGAGTAATTTTCTGCCTCTTCTGAGATACTCTTTTTAAATTTTTCCTTTCATTTCCTGTTGTTTGATGGTGTCAGCTTCCAATATCCCTCAGTATTTGTATACTTCCTTTTCTCAGAGCGTTCTGTTGACAACTTGATTTGGTCTTCTCGATAAACTGTACGATTTGGTCGGGTATCCAGCTTTGGGGAATCATATCGTAAACTTTTTGTTGTCAATCCAGGACATAGCTAAATTTTTCTGTCCCGTTTTACTTTCGTTGAGGATGTGCTGATCTATATATAGTAGTTCCTCTGTACCTCTGGTTCTCACGCGGCATCTTTTCTGTTCGTCGGGAAGATTCTGCAGCGTATCACTGAGTAATAGATCTGCTCCCTAAGTTGTGCCCTGAGTATTTTCCACATCATCTGTAGGCACGTTATGGGTCTATAGTTGGTTGGGACAGTTCCTTTGAGGGAGTCCTTTTGGATTAGAGTTGTCTTCCCTTTGGTCATCCATTCGGGTATCTCAGTTTTCTGTATGCATTTATTCATTTCAGTAGTAGGTCTGTCGTGTAGAGAGGTGAATTTTTAAACCAAAATCCATATATGTCATCAAAGCCAGGGGTTTTCCAGTTTGCCATCTTTTTAAGTGTTGCCTTGAGCCTTTCGGGGTGTATGTTTCCCTGAGGGCCTTCTTCGAGCATTTGCAACTCTGTCTCCATGTTGTTTATCCATTCGACTTTTTTGTAATGATCTTTCCTTTTCTATATTTTGCTCCGAAATCTTCTTGATGCTCTCGTACCCGGTTGTTGATTTGGCTTCGCCCATTCTCCCTGTAATTATTGGCGGAATTTTTTTCGTTATTTTGGAAAGTCCTGTTTTGTCTATATAGTTTCGTCTTGTCTCGGTATCTTTTTAGTCTTCCTTCTTTCGCTAGTATTTTTTGGTTGGTCTCCTCAAGCTTTTTTTTTTGAGTTCTAGTTGCCGTGCAGTTTCAGTTTCGTCCGAAAATTTTTTAATGTTCCGTTTTGGTATTCTTGCTTGTTGTCATAGTCTTTTTATCTGCGATTCAAGTCTGAGTTCCCACCTGGGTTTTGATTTTCTGTCTGTGGTCTTTCAAAGGACCCCAATTTTTTCACAGACTAATTTTGCTCCTGCGTGTATTATATCGTTTAACTCCGTGATGTCGTTTGTCAGGATATTTGTCAATGAGTTGTTTACTTTTTCGGTTTCGGACTTGACTGTCCTCCAGTCTTGATTCCTGAGAGAAGATAATGAGGTTTTCTTTTCAGACATGAATGGCATCTACTTTATTTTTTTCTCTTGGGTCAGAGTTTACATTTGTGTGTTTACAGTGTATGAGTCAACCTCATGTAGTGTTTGGTTAGAAGCCTCTGGCTTTCCTGTATTTATTGTCTCGGTTACTGTTGTAGAGGTTTCTTGATGTGTTTGCCTTTATATTTGTTGGTGGATTTCTAATATTTCAAGGTCAGAAAACCAACTATTCTTTGTTATTGTCCTAACCTGGCCAGTGAGCCTTTATTTTATTGCCTTAAATCTGCCGAATTCTGTCCAGATTTCTAACATTCTTTTTCCATACCCTCTTTTGGCAGAGTTACTTCTAAAACAACAGTATACTGCTTGTTTGTTATCTTCCCTAATCCATTTTCTACGCTGTGGTGTCTGGTGTGAGTGGTCGATTTGTTCATCGTTTGTGTACCTGAAAGAAGAATTATTTGTGTATCTGGAAAAGAACAGCCAACATTCGCAGTACGCCGAGCGGGCCCCCCATGTTGGCTATCAAGGAAGCGCCTACCGATCATGACGCCCAAACCAGTCGTCTGGGCCCCATGTTGATTTAGGTTTCGATTTGTCATTTTTCATGGGTAGTATATTGTATCTATACCAGGCCCAAGGGTTGTTTATTATCTACACGCCTAACACAGATGTGTCCGAGAACAGTTTCGGAGATTATTCATGAACAGCGGGTCACCAAAAAAAAAAAAAAAAAAAAAAAAATTAAATGAAAAATACTTTTGTTTTAACTTAGTTAAAGTCCGTTAACCTGCTAGTTTTATACTTTACCTCTAAAATAAGTACCTGAGATAGTTTCAGGTTTTCCTGTATAACCTTTTTGGATTTTATATTTACTGCCCTATTTTGAGACTTTGTTTCCACAAAGGTTGGTCCTTTCATAGTAAAGAGTAGGATCCTTATGTCTTTCCGGTTTCATTGTGGACGGTAATTGTACTTAACACTTTCAGACTATATCAGGTATCTATATTTTCATCGATCTAGAGAAGTCACACGTAAACCATATAGAAAATTTAAACAAATCTATTTCGTGATTTCGAAATAGCTGAACTGAAAATAATCCAGGAAAATAAAATGCCTTCATTTAAATAACAGTTAATCACCAAGAGATTTTACGAGCACCGAAATCAAAAATGTTTTTTAAATTAAAGACAAATTTTACTAACCCGAAATTTTCTTCTAAAAACACACAGCGAAGATTACTTTTTTATTATTATCATATATATATTACAAGAAACAGAGGTCGCGTGACATTCTAGAATATTCGATTCTAAAGTCATTCCCATTCTTTTTTCTTTTTACTCATCCTACCTATATTCTTACCTTCATTCTCCCTCCCACACACCGACAGAAGTCACACGTAACCCATATAGAATTTAGCGCGGAAAATTTAAACGAATCTATTTCACACAAAATATGTTGGATATACACGAAGTATATACATAATATATGTCCAAAAGTTACGCACGCCTTTTTTTAATATATTATACAAACCGGTATTTTTTAGAAAATATGCAAAACAAAAAAAAGTATTAGTGAAAAAACGATTTTCTTTTCAACTCAGCTTACAGCTTTTTACACCCAAAATATATAGTTCCATATAATGTAGAAATACACATATAAGTCCATAATACTATATACTTATATAAGTAAAAGTATTGTAAAAGATATACATAATACAATACATGTATGTATGTATGTGTGTGTGTGTGTGTATGAATGTATGTATGTGTGTGTGTGTGTGTATATGAATGAATGTATGTGTGTGCTTGTGTGTATGAATGTGTATGTTTTTGTATGTGTTATTCTGCAAAAACGAATCTCAATTAGAATACCTGTATAAGCAAATGTACACTATAGCTATATATCTATTACTTTGTGGTATATACATTTTTGGATAAATATTTATTTTCATGTTCATGGATACACATACACCCATAGACTTACTGAAATTCGTGCCCGCTTATATATATATATTGGTGTGTGTGTGTGTGTTGTGTGTGTGTGTGTGTGTGTGTGTGTGTGTGTATTTATTAATTCTTCTGCACACCAACACACTAATAGGGGCATATATAAACCAGACCAGGTGCCGTAACACCTATATATGCGTGAATACATTCGCACATATATACGTGAAATATCCTTATCTTTCTCGGAGAATTCTGGCATAGTAGTGCTTATCACCTAGGTAAGTCTAAGCTGTTATGGCGCCTGCTGTAATGCCTTCCGTTCTTTGTACTTTCTGGAAAGATTGTCAATTTTAAGAGATATGAATGGAGAATTTTTTGTTGCTGCTGTTAATATAGGCGCCATTTTTCTTTCCACCATGAGTGTCCAACTAATACAAAATGAAACTCCCGCAACTCAGTTGTCTGCCCTTTAAAAAAAAAACACAAAGAAAAAGAAAAGAAAGAAAATCAACGAACAATATTTACAAGTAGTCTTTACACCAACACAAACATAAATATCTGTATGTACATGTTAATATGTAGGTATTATTTCTGCATTGATTCTTACTCAAACAGAATAAATATAAACCTATTCACGTTTTTCCTATGTACAGATGAAATATTTGAAAGAAGTATATAGCATGTATTAATTCTTTGTAATACGAAATGTGTTAAAAAAATGAAAATACTGAATATATATTTGCTAAGACAGAAATGAACGAAACTAATTTTCTTTAAAATTGTCCCCTTAGTATTCAGTGTGTCTATTCCAGTGAGTTTTCGATTGGTTGAAGCGCCTTTGAAACTCTTGTTTTGGTATGGTGTGAAGCTTCACCATCATTGCAAATGAAAGTTAACATACGAGGATCATTAAATAAGTTTCCAGACTTTTTTTTCGTATGGGCACTTTTATTGATAGTACACACATGAAACTCTAATCCCCTTCCAAGTAATCTCCCCCGGCTGCAATGCACTTGTTCTACCGTTGCAATAACTTCTGATAGGCCCCATGGAAGTCCTCTTGTGTGATCGTGTCAATGACCTTCGTCACAACCTCTTTCATCTCCTCAATTGTCTCATAACGACAGCCTCTGAGCTTAGGGAATAATCAAAAGTTACAGAGAGCAAGGTCTGGACTATAGGGACGGTGAGGAACTGTCTTGATGCCCATCTTGGTCAAATAGTCAGTGATAAGGATGGAATTGTGGACTGGTGCATTGTCCTAGTGGAAATGCCACTGACCCGATTTGAAGAGTGCTGGCCTCCTCCGACGGAATCTCTTCCTGAACTCCCTTAAAACCTCAACATAGTAACCCTAACCCTAACCCTTTGGCCAATCAACTGTGGTGTATTGACTTCCTTACTCCTTCAACACCTCTCATCATCCCCCACAGACTCCCTGCCTTCCTTGAATCTCTTATGCCACTCAAAAACTGACGCTCGATTCATGCAAGATGCTCCAAAAGCAGTCTGAAGTATTCCATACGTTTCTGTGGCATCATTTTTTCCAAGTTTAAAACAGAGTTTTATTGCATATCGTTTTTCTAATGTTTCCTCACGTCCAGACTGCATTTTTGAAATTGACCAGCTGTGATAATCAGGCTTTAGTAGGGTGTATTCCAATTGCTGCTGTAGCTGTTCATTTGAACCTGAAGTCATAAAAATTAGTCAGTCATCTAATAAGATGTATAGCAATAACATACTGAATTTTCAAGAGTCTTCGACAATTTTAAATGCATGCACGAAAAAGTCTGGAAACTTATTGAATGCACCACGTATGAAGTATTTTTTTAAAGTAACGAGATATTTAACAAGACCAAAATTAACAATGAATTAAACTTACTTTAAGAATTCAAGAAAACACTCTTATTACAATGAGTTTGATATATTGTGAAGCTGAAAGGTCGTATTTTAATACTCTTCACTATATCAAATCTTAATATTTTGGCGAATTTTCAATTTAGAAAACAAGAAAATAAATCCTATTTGGTCTGGCGAGTATGGATAGTGATGCATTTATACAATTCTATGTTTCGTCAAACGCATTTTAATAAAAAAAAGTATTTAAAAAATGGCTTCATAGGATAAATTTTTAAAAAATACATAGAAAAAAAAAGGAAAAGAAAACATTGATTCAGACTCGTCAAGACATTTTCAGTTTGATTTAGAATTATAAAGTTAAGAAAATGAAACTTTGTCTGGATATTTTTACACACATATATATATATGTATATAAATACAGAGAGAGAGAGAGAGAGAGAGAGAGAGAGAGAGAATTGATAATATGGTAATCCAAGCAGGAGATATTTGTTGAAAGACAAAATGTTTTTTTCAACATTGACGGATTTTACTCCATTATTTACTTCCATATATATATATATATATATATATATATATATATATATATATATATATATATATATATATATATATATATATAAATGTAGTTTACTATATTTGATAAATAAAGAGAGCATATTTATCGGTGATAGAACATGTATATTTAAGATAGAATTGTGTAGACATACAGCAGTCAACTACATTTGGTGATTGTCGGAGATAGATAGATAGATACATAGAATAATGAATAGAAATAAATCTCATTTTGAGTAGCATAGTTAGAGTCAAATTCTTGACTTGATAATCCCAAAGACGAGAAACTGACAGTCATCTAGCGTCGTTGACAGTGTGCGCTATTGTAACTTAGATTAACAGACAGACGGACACACACACACACACACACACACACACACACACACACACACACACACACACACACACACACACACACACACACACACACACACAAGTATTAAGTCTGCTTTCATTTCTGCTGAAATAAAATAGATATATACTTACATACGCTTTTTCTGTACTGATGAAAAAAAAGTGTTAAAGCGATATATTGTATATCTTAATTCTTCGTAATATTCCTAAAACTGACGACTCGGAGCTTATAACTACGGTTCCCTTTCTAAGCCATAAATCTTAAATTGCGAATCATTTAGACTTAAGGCATCTCACTTCAGATAGCATTAACTACTTCTCCATAGAAAAAGGAGACAGAGCATTCATTGATATCTGCTGTTAACTTCCTTTGTATATATATATATATATATATAAACTGATGAAACTTCCAAAATCTGAGCCATTAAAATGTGACCTGGCGTCGTTTTCTATTTAAGGAATAAACAAAAAATTCTTGATGATTTAAGAAAAATGGTTTATTTATTTATTCTTTGAGAAAATCAACTTTTACGTGAGATTAAAAATTACATAATCTTATTCTATAATTAATTTATTAAAAACGATTAAAATATAGACCATGTAAACTTACAAAGTTATGACAAAATTTAAATCATAAATTATGAGAAATAAAATATTAACTGCAATAAGAAATAAGAATGTGGAACAATACCCTTCCATAAAAGTGGGAAGATTGTTTTTATCGTGGGTCTTTGTAACCCCAGCATACCAAATTTTTTACGTTATTTTTTAAATTGAGAAAATTCATCTCTTCATTGAAGAAAAACACTTTACAATTGATTAATTAGCTGACTTTAACGGTATATCAATTCATCTAGGGTCATTTTATGCCAAGAGGTTAGATAATGACGTTCATTGTATGTTCATATAGAACTTTTTATGTTGCTGTTTCTTAAGATTTTTTTTGTACACGATGTGTGTGTGTGTGTGTGTGTGTGTGTGTGTGTGTGTGTGTGTGTGTGTTTTAGACATCCCTGACATCATAATTCATAATTATTTGTGAGACTTTCATAAATAGCTCATTGCAACAAAAACTGACGGGATAATGACTATTGATGATAGATTGATTGATTTTAACGGCATATCAACCTGTCTTGGATAATTTTACGCCTAAAGGTGAGGGAATTGCGTTCATTATACATAAAAATTTAGATATTTTGTAAAGTTGTGTATTAAGAGATTTTTTTTGTACACGGTCTTATCGAATAATTTTTAACTAGATCTATTTGACCCATAGATGGGCTCTCACAGACACTAACACTCCGGGTCAGAGTAAACCTGGAAGTAATGATAATCAATGTACGCCATACTTCCAAGATCTCCTGAATAGGAGCCTTACCATTCGGATGCAGTTTAGTGCAATGGCCACAAAACATTTTACAATCTCTTTGCTATGGATGAATTACTAGTATCCCTGATTTTGTGAGTGTGACCATCTAAAATCAAAGATTATGATTAAGACTGTTTATCTGTGAGGTGACTGCAGATTACTGACCCAACAGAAACTTAATGGCAGAAATCACAATATATATATATATATATATATATATATATATATATAGGGTGGAACGATAAAATTGTCGTCCTAAAAAAAACAACACTACAGCTTTATTTTAAAACTTTTAATGAAAAAATCAATTCAGCTAACTTGGTTATGTAGTAGAGCTGACATCTATTCACTGTAACCGCCCTCAGCCTCAATCACCGCCTCGATACGGATCCGGAACTGAGAGCATGCCTTTTTCACAAGCGCCAGCGGGAGCTAGGCGAATACTCGGCGGGTGGCAGCGATCAGGCTGGCTTTGGTGTTGTGGGAGGTCATGTTGGTGATGTTCTCGACATATGACCAAACGAAGTAGTCCAGCGGGTTCAGGTCGGGGCAGGAGGAGGTCAGTGAGAGGAGGGTACAAAGTCGTAGCACACCTTCTGAAGCCAAGCCTGGGTCTCTTTGGACTTGTGGGCCGGTGCCGAGTCCTGCTGCCACAGCCAGGGTCTGCCACCGGCCACCTGATTGCATCAGGGGATCACCACACTCTTAAGCACATCCAGATTTGCATTTTGAGGGTGCCGGCAATGATCCTGCTGTCATAACTTGGATCGGTAGAGAGGATGAATTGTACAGCGGCGCATCTCCGATCTCGCTCGTTGAACATTGTGTCACTTTCAGACATGATAGAAGGCTCCTATCGCTCTTGGGATTTGTACACAACTGGCCAACTAGTAGATGGTCTGCAACAAAAAAGAAAAACGGTTTTCATTAAACGGAAATGGAATCATGTCGTCTTTTCTAGGGCGACAATTTTATCGTTCAACCATATATATATATATATATATATATATATATTATGAGACTGTTGGTCGTCAGTAAATCACTATGTGGTTATGTGTTGAACCAAGTACAACATAATATGGAGAGTGCTCAATATCTATGATAGAGCTATTTTAATAATAATAATGATAATAAATAAATATATATTATATATATATTTAATCCATGGAAAATATTGTTCTGCAACCTAAGGTTTCTTGAAGTTTATATTAATAACAACATTCGTCAGGCAAGAAGATGGAATGAAATTGAACATCGAAAATGCGACCAAATGCAGACAAAAAGCCGTTAAGATTTCGTTTATGTGTGGTTGTAAGTATGTGTGTGTGTGTGTGTGTGTGTGTGTGTGTGTGTGTGTGTGTGTGTTTGTGTGTGTGTGTGTTTGTGTGTGTACGTGTGGATGCGTGTTTTTAAGATAAGTCAGGCCAGAAATGTAAAGTGTTGGTTATAGCGGTTATGGGTAACGAATGTGTATACATTTGTTGCAATATATTCTTTCGTTGACAATGGATGTGGGACAAAGTTGGCGGGAATGAGTGAGAATCTGATTTGTAAAGGTGTATGGTGGGCAAGAGTTGCAATAGGTATAAGTAAGGTTATATTGTGTCGTAAATATGTTGGTGTAATATATACGGGGGTGGGGTGAATAATAATAACTAAATGGGATATAGCTTAAGAATTGTATACTATGGATCTCATTGGTGATATGTATGCAATAAAATAAAATAAAATAAAAAAGGGGTAAATAATAGTGAGTGTGTTAAATGATAAATATGTGCATAATAAATTGTTGTAATGCTAATAATAAATGAATGAAATATTGCGTAAATATTATATATTGTGGGTCTCATAGGTGGTGTGTGCGTAATGAAATAAAATAAAATAAAAGGGTTTAAAATAATAGATTATGGGTTTGTGTACAAAGATGATTATAACTTAGGGTTAGGATGTCGTCATAGAATCTTAAAGAAATTGATTAGATAGTGGGTTTGGAGGATGGGGTTGTTTTTTAATAGTTATATATTATTTGTTGGTGGGTGGTACATATACTCTTGTAGAAAAGTTTAGAGTGAATTTGGTAGGTAAGGTGAATGTAGAGCGTTGAGGTCTATTTTAATGCTCGTAAAAAGTTAAAAGTTAAAATGGTTGAGGTGTGTGGGTGTATTGTGTGATGGATGCGATGGTAGCAGGAGGAAGATGGTACTTACAGTGCTTTAGGGTTTTTTCACATATTTATTATTTAACACACTCACTATTATTTGCCCCTTTTTTATTTTATTTTATTTTATTGCATACATATCACCAATGAGATCCATAGTATACAATTCTTAAGCTATATCCCATTTAGTTATTATTATTCACCCCACCCCCGTATATATATTACACCAACATATTCACGACACACTATAACCTTACTTATATCCATTGTCACTCTTGTCCACCATACACCTTTGCAAATCAGATTCTCACTCATTCCCGCCAACTTTGTCCCACATCCATTGTCAACGAAAGAATATATTGCAACAAATGTATACACATTCGTAACCCATAACCGCTATAACCAACGCTTTACTTTCCTGGCCTGAATTAACTTAAAAACACGCATCCACACGTACGCACACACACACACACACACACACACACACACACACACACACACACACACACACACACACACACACACACACACTTTCAACCAGAAATCTTAATGGCTTTTTGTCTGGATTTTGTCGCATTTTCGATGTTCAATTTCATTCCATCTTCTTAACTGCCTGATGAATGTTGTTATAAACTTCGAGAAACCTTAGGTTACAGAACAATATTTTCCATGGATTAAATATATATATAATATATATTTATTTATTTTCATCATACATATATATATATATATATACTTATCTTAATAATTATAAATTATATTATATCAATATTCTTTATATATATATATATATATATATATATATATATAAATACATATATAAATACATATATATATATATATATATATATATATATATGTATATATACATATAAATATATATATATTAACAATAATTAATAAAATAGAAATATGGTTTGCTATATTTATAGATTGTACTCAATATCGGTAAAAGTGCACATTTAGAACTAAGATTCAGTAACGTAGGAACAATCATCATCACTTGATGACAGTCTGTTTCTCGCCTATGAGATTATTTGATCATGAGATTTAGGCAACATCTAAGTCACTCAAACTTAAATCTATCTATCTATCTATCTACACACACACACACACACAAACACACAAACACACACACACACACACACACACACACACACACACACACACACACACACACACACACACACACACACACTCATATATATATATATATATATATAATTAATATTAAATGTCAAAGCTCTTAAACTAGAGGATAAGACAGGTAATCTTGACTGCATTCAGTGTCCTTACAGAGCTGACGTATATAAATCCTTGCTGGTTGGTTAAAACTGGCACAACCATGTGTTGGAGTATATATAAGCTTGTCTTTACTTCTCTAGCAGTGATCAACATGTCTTGTTCGTCTTACTTGAATAGTTTGTACGATAGGAGGTAAGTGGCCATAAAACTGTTATTTTTAGGATTGTTGCTTCCAAGATTTATTTAAAACATCACGTACTATCCTGATGTAGTTCCCATTGAGCTTTTAGTTAGAGAATTTCAAAAGAGTCCAGGTGGTGCATCCATACAATAGGTTTGACACCGCTACTGGCTGGAAAAAAATTCTGTTACGCTTGAAAATGTTTAATGTTGGCAGAAAGTACTTAAGAAGAATTTTCGAAGATTTTTGTTTAAAATAGAATCAAACATAAAAATAAATTGAAGCAAACATCAAAAGAAATTGAACCAAACATCAAAAGAAATTGAACCAAACATCAAAAGAAATTGAACCAAACATCAAAAGAAATTGAACCAAACATCAAAATAAATTGAACCAAACATCAAAAGAAATTGAACCAAACATCAAAAGAAATTGAACCAAACATCAAAATAAATTGAACCAAACATAAAAAGAAACTGGACCAAGCATCAAAAGAATTTGAACCAAACATAAAAATAAACTGAACCAAGCATCAAAATAAATTGAACCAAGCATAAAAAGAAACTGAACCAAACATGAAAAGAAACTGAACCAAATATGAAAAGAAACTGAACCAAGCATAAAAATAGATTGAACCAAACATCAAAAGAAATTGAACCAAACATAAAAAATAAATTTAAATAAAATCAAAAATTAAACAAAACATAAGATTAAAATAAGACGGTAATAATACAATTGATGTCAACATGAAATTTTTATTTGTATTTCTTCTAATCATATTGACGCATTAAACATATTCAAAATGACTAAAATTGGATTAGAAATTTTCTTTGAATGCTTTTGATAAAAATATTCGATACCAACGTTTGTTTTACTGGATTAGTTTCTTTGGGTTTTTTTAAAAATTTTTTTTATTGATGGTTAATTTCATCATTATTGTGATATTAATTTCATAAGAAAAGAAAACAATCGAATTCATGAATATTTTTCAAAAGATGATAAAAGAAAAGTCTTATTTATACATAAGGGTATTCATAACTTACTTTAACTCATATGAGAGTGTTTTTTTAGACTATCAATGGTTCGATTAATTTTTGAAAATACAGGTAAAATGTTCTTCAAATTTTTATTCATTCTATTTATTAACAGGACAGCCGATCACTTGAAAATTGTGGGCGCAAGGAATAAAACTAAATTACTTTGTACTAATTATTTGTATAAAGATCATTAAGTTTTAATAGTATAAAATTAGGCTTTAAAGAAAGGGTTCCATTTTAAAGAAATTAAATTCGTTTTTATGGTTTTAAAACGTCCTTGATACCATGCACTCACCTTTTAAAGCAATACTTAGATTCTGTATATACCACAGATCTTCGTATATATATATATATATATATATATATATATATATATAGAGAGGTTACTTCCCATTTTTTATTATATATATATATATATATATATGTAGGTTACTTCACATTTTTTATTATATATATATACATATATATATGGAGGTTACTTCCCATTTTTTATTTTATATATATATATATATATATATATATATATATATATATATATTCTTTAAGAAAAAACCAAAGACCGGTCACTTTAGGATTATAAATTTATTTCCATCCTGTTATGTGTTTCTGATGTAAACCAATACTATATATATATACACACATAATAAAAAATGAGAAGCTAGCTCCATATCTTTGCGCTGAAAGAGGAATTCCCCAAAAGAGGCAAAAACCATTTACTGATCCAATACGTTAATAAACATATAAATAAAATCTGTATGTTTTATCTAAACTTTTATGCTAAGTTTCCATACAGTCACTATCGTGATTAGTGCACTCGTCCAATTATTGTACGGGAGTATAAATACCCTCCTCGAAGAACCTGGTATCAGGTGATTGGAACCACCCTAACACCTATGCATCAACAATGTCACATCGATCTGAAGTCTCTTATTCGATTCATTTCATTTGAGGGACACAAACAGTTGATTATCGGAAAGGCCAATTCTGAATTCTGTTGTGAATGCCATTAAACATTGAAACTGTCTCAATCCAATTATGTCTGAACTCATTCTTATATTGTGGATAATGGTAGACACCTTACACAAGGAGGCATTCGTGGTGCAATGGTTATCGTCATATGGAAATGGACATAGCGAACCGATTTCAAAAGATGGACGAGGATGTTTTAATGATAGACACCCTACTCAAGGAGGCATTCGTGGTGCAATGGTTATCGTCATATGGAAATGGACATAGCGAACCGAGTTCAAAACCTGGACGAGGATGTTTTGATGATAGACGCCCTATCCAAGGAACCTTCTTGCGTACCTTTTTGTAAATGCTCTCCCTGTCGGTGAGGCCTTGAAGATGAATCCCCTGCTGAGGGGTAATATCCACTTCCTTCCAAATAGCAGTGTTCTGTGTATGAAACTAAAATTCATCTAAATCTAATGGCCCAGTCAGCTGGAGGAGGTCTGTAGAATACTAAACAATCTGATGGTGAGGCTTCAGTAATGCACATGGTTCTGTCGATTGCTTTCGTTTTATGGCACACCAACCATTGTTTGTTATTTAATGCCAAATCTTGTTTTTACATATATTAAATATATGGTTTGTAAAGATATTTTGTTGATATACACAGTTAAATGATCAAACTGTTCTATTTTTAACAATTCAGTTTAGATAACAAAGTTAGATGGTTTTAAATATTGCTATGTATCACTAACAATTCAATTAAATATCAGTTATTTGTTTACACATAGTTGAATGATGAAACAGTTTTATTTGTAACAATTCGATTTTTTATGTCAAAAATGTTAAATGGTTGCAAGTATTGCTATATATTACTAACAATTCAATTAAACATCAGTCGTTTGTTTACACATAGTTAAATGATCGAGCAGTTCTATTTCTAACAGCTCAATTTAGCACGTAATTTGCACTTAGTTTAAATGTCAAATAGTTCTATTTAACCCATAGATAGGACCCTATTCGGTGCTACCGCTCTTGGACCTAGTGAACTTAGAAGCAATGGTAATGAAAAGATATTCCGCATTCCCCAAAGCTTCAGCATTACTGAAGCCTCGCCATTAAGTGGTTTTGTGTTATATCCAGAACACTCATTGGGAGGGTCTTACCCCTTAGCAGAGATGCGGTTGTTGTATTCTACAGCCCCAACAGACTGTCGAAAATTAGTAATTTAAAAAACAGGTCTAATTGAGCCGTAGATGAGACCTTAACAGGTCAAAATCGACCTGGGAGTAATTGTAACGCAGGGATACTCCACACTATGACCTCCGGAACAAGAACCTCACAATGAGATACGGTTTAGTCATACCGAGGACACACCCTTTTCTTGAGAGATGTCTTACCTATCAGCGCATTCTAATTACAGTCAAAGGAGCGATTGAAGTTTTATTAATAAAAGTGCCGAAACATTGTCATAACAAAAATATATTCTCTTACATATTTGACAAAAATATGTACCTATCAACTCCTCTCTCTCTCTCTCTCTCTCTCTCTCTCTCTCTCTCTCTCTCTACCTTTCTCACACACACTCACACGTACACACATGCACACACATACACAATCTCTGTCACTAATACGCATACACAGTGTCATTTTTCTCTCTTACTATCACTAGCTTTGTAAATATGTGTGTGCGTGTGTGTGTGTGTGCGCGCACTATGTTATGTGTGAGTGGATTCGAGTGTACGCATAACCCCCTCCTCAATTCTTGTCTTCCTCTTTTTTTAAATGTGCAAGACAGCCCATCTGCCTGTTTATGTCTGTCCGTTAAGCAATTATTCCTTCCTTTCCGTCTGTCTGCCAATTTTGCTGTCAGTCAGTCAGTCGGTCGGTCGGTTGGTCGGTCAATTCTCCGTCTGTTCCTCTACCTTCGTTAGTCTTCACCCACCCCATCTGTCAGTCTCATCAGGCAACGTGCCCGGGCCTCAGTGGTTATATTTTATTTCAGTTTTAACCCGCTTTTGGTTGAAGACAATTACCTTGAAATTGCAACCAACTGAAACATCTGGCATCTTTGCTTGATATATATATATATATATATATATATATATATATATATATATATATATATATATATATATATAAGAGATAGATAGATAGATAGATATGAAGAAACTAAGGTAGATAGATGGCGATGAACAGACTGAAATAAATATGTACTGACTGATATATATATATATATATATATATATATATATATATATATATATATATAGATAGATAGATAGATAGATAGAAATGAATTATCTATGGATTCGAACCGAATACCATAAATCGATTGCTTGATTGAGGAATGTACCTTTAGTTCTAGTCTCTAAGCTAATCTTAAGGATAGTTGGATCCATTGATCGATAAAAAAAAGACTGAGTACACACACGCGCGTGCGCATGCGCATATTTATTAATGTACTTTGCTACATTCATAACGAGTTTGGCGATAGAGCATACATATGTCTTTATATATTAATCTTATATTCAATATATATTCTTATATTCAATACACTAAATCAATACAGCTAAGTAAAATGTATTGTATATAAGTCGAGTAAACAGATTAATGGACAAAATAAAAAAAAATGTAACTGGACACTACTTAGAGTACCTTCAAAAAATGGTTTTACAAGCTTAAAACTAGTTTGTACTTTCCAAATATATTCATTTCTAATCAGTCACGGGACATTAAAAACAAATATGGTGAATCTTGAAGTGGGAAATTGTTAAAAGAACTCTTAATTATAAAGTAGGTGATAAACTTTGCTTTCTCTATTTGGAAAAATATCTGGCAATTATAACAAATCACAATTCGAAAGAATTGTTAATTCAAAGACCTAAAATATTGAATAGATGTTGACACAGAAATTAATGGTTACTCGAATGTTGACTTTCGATTTATGTTCTATCTATGTACTCTCATATTTTAATGTTTATTCCATTATTTTTTTTTTTTTTTTTATGAACATTCATCAATTTGTACAAATTACTTTCAAAGCATATTCCCCTTAAGATTCTATTTCGGTGAAACCCGAAAAATAAACTTTGGTAATTTTATCATATATATATATATATATATATATATATATATATAACCTGAATTGTTTAAAATATTTGCATTAAATTAACATTGTTACTAAATGTTTAATGTGATGTAAACCATGATCATCAAATTGAATGTTGCGAAAATTTTAACATTTTACTTTTTACACGAGTTGTATTCTTTTTAAGTATAAAACAGTGTTTATAGTTCTACACTGCAAGTACAGGTAATTTATTACCGCTCACCAAACGTGTTACACTTATTGGCCGAGCGGTCTGAGACTTAGTCTAATGTAAAGTTGGATGGGTTTCGATCCCGGCTTCGAGCGTCCTACGTGTCAAGCTACACTGAAGAGTTCTAATAGAACGAAACAGTCTGTCTGTGGATGACAATATATATATATATTGGATTGAGTCCCAATCTTTACATTTGATAATGAGAATCAAAACCTTGTTTCTCTCTTTTTGAAAGTTTAATGATGAAAAAAAATTGTTTATAATTTTATAACCATTAATTAATAAGTCTACGAAATTTTGGAATCAACTATTATAACCTTTAGTTCGTCGCACGTGTTCCATCCTCCCTTGGCTCATTGGCTGGATAATAGTTAAAAATGTAAAATGTTGTAATCTGTTATTTGTTAATCTGTTACTGGTATATATTATAGCTTGATTGGTTTTATCGTTGTGAAGCAATATCTATATAGAAATCGGAGGTCTGAACGCTCGGATATATGTACTTCTGAGTAGCAATACAAATACCGGCCGGATCGGGCAATCTATGATTGGTCATTCTTGATCGCAGGTAGCTCTGGCCAGACAGTTAATATTAGGTATTGTTGACCGTAGATTGCACTGATCAGACAACCATACATGTGGAATTTTTGTCTGCAGATTGCTCAGATCTGACAACGAATCATGGGTATTGTTGACCGTATATTGTCCAAATGAGATAATTATTCATGGAACCTTGTTGAACATTGTTTGTTACGAACAGACAACTAATCATAGGACGTCATCGATCGTAAATTATCCGGATGAGATAAACCAATCATAGAACAATGTTTTTTTAGTCTAAAAAATATCTTTTTACTTTTAGTAATCATTAAAAACAGGAACAATCTGAAAAATGTATTCACAGATGGTAAAAACTGTCCGAATTTTCTGCTGTGAAATTATTTGATAGAGATATTGTATCAAGTGTATTTATGGCTGAGATAAAGGAATTTAACTTGTTGAAGGCAATAGATACTGACTTATTATTGTTTTTTTACCTTCTTACTCTTTATCTTCTTTTAGTTCTTAGTTCTGACGTCAATCTAAAAGGTATCGTCTCACCATTAAATGTCGTAATCATTAAATACAGGATCAATCTGAAAAATGTATTCACAGACGGAAAAAAAAATAGTCCGAATTTTCTGCTGTGAAATTATTTGATAGAGATATTGTGTGAACTTTTCGTCTTTTTGAGTGAAGTTCTTCTGGGAAGATATGAAATAGAAAGTATTAATCAACTAGACGAAATTCAACTTGTATGAAAGACTTTTACACCAATATCTCGATGCTATTGTTAATATGTTTTTTTAATTGTTTGCAGGTTCAAGAAAAAAATAAAACATTGCCAACTACTTTCCCATACACAGTTGCTTTTTTTTGTCTCGATTGGTATCAAGTGCATTTATGGCAGAGATAAAGGAATTAATTTGCCTTTTAAAGAAAGTTTGTTTAAGCCTTTAGATACGATCCTATCATCGTTTTATTTCTCGGATTTCACGCCTATCTCTATGGAAACTTACGTTCTTGATAATGACCAAAGACGGTCGAAAGTAGTCAAATTGCAATTAATAAGACTTTTAGACAGGTTTTATATAGTTTTGATATACGTTTAGGGCATCTTATTTACCGACAGGAAAGCTTTACCTGTCATATACAGTAAAATTTGTCAAAAAAGTGAATTTACTTAAATACACACACACACACACACTATATATATATATATATATATATATATATATATATATATATATATATATATATTGTAATAATGATTTAATTAAAAAGTCACTTACAAAGTACTTAATGTTTTTAGAGTAGAGCTGGTCTAAAACCAAACATTTTAGATCCCCACGACCACCAGACGAAAAACCCGGTTTTTATTGGCGTCTCTTTAGATTTCTTTGAAAAGTTGATTCCAGAATTAAGATATTACAAACGTAATCACCTGCCTTACATAGTTTATACGTGAAAATAAAATAAAATCAGAAATATAGTTTTTGTTTCACCTTGATGCAATTAGCTTGAGGAGAGATTTCCGAAAAGGAATTTATTTAAATGCCTATATTTGAACATCAACACTGTTTTTTTTTGTGTGTGCGCGCGCTTTTATAAACGATATATATAGATTTTCTTCTAAACACAGTTTTCAATTGTTTTTTTAATCTCCACAGCCTTCCCTCTCTTTCTCTCTCTCTCTCTTTCTCTCCCTCTCTCTCTCCACACACACACACACACACACACACACACAAACACACACATTTAGGGTGTGTAACGAAATTTATACCATTTGAGATGTACAGTGGTTCAGAAAAAAATGTCATCCAAGAAAAAATAAAACCTGGATTGTTGAGTTGTTTTTTTAAGTTCTGTTACAATTTGAGATTATTTAAACGAGAATTGGTCAAGTTATAAGATTACGAAATGATATCAATTTTTCAGAAATATCATATATATATATATATATATATATATATATATATATTTACCCAACCCCTCCGCTCAGGCAGGATATGACACAAGGTCAATTTTAAGCGGAGTTTAACAGGTTTGAATTCAGAGTTTTTCTTCTCCTAGACTAGTTGCCTCACCAAGGGTGAAGAACATAGTCTGCCCTACTATTTACCCATAGTTGGAGGGAGAATAATTGGATTCATACCTTTCCCAAGGGTATTAGTGTTATGTGAAATGCAATCAGTCTCGTCCAAGATTTGAACTCGTGTCGCCGTGTCCATTTCCAACGACGATAACAATTACACACACACACACACACACACACACACACACACACACACACACACACACACACACACACACACACACACATATATATATATATATATATATATATAAGCATGCGACAAATACATTTTTGTTGAATAGTTATGAGAACATGCAGTCCAGCTTTTCTTGCCTAGTTAAAATGTCCTTATTTCCTCTTCATCATCACCCGGGGTAATGTAGATTTTAGAAGCATTCACTAATCAATACGCCAGCCAGGCTTTATTAGAAATCTGCTGTTGGCAACAAATTTACTTACATTGTAAACATCTAAATCATTTTATCACGTCGAACTGCCATTCACCTTGTTCATTCAAATAACGTGTGTTAAAGAAACACCGTCTTTATCGGGAGAGGGGTGCAATTACTAGCCTGACGCGACACAATCTATAGCCAAAAGCCTACTCGGACCGATATTGTTTAGAGTCACGTTCTTAATCAGAAATAATTAAAAAAAAAAAAAAAAGAAAAAGAAAAAAGTGAAACAATTACAAGGGGAGTTAATAAGTATGCACATATTGATAATTAATTATTTCAAGTATTCTCTTCTTTGGTTTCCTTATTTCATAACACCAAAATCAAGAAGAATGAGTGTTTTGAAGTTTTTTTTGTTTTTTTTTAAATAGGAATCCTGATGACAGAACCGAGCTGTTTTTCTAAAGTTTGAGTTGCTTATATGAAGCTCTTGTTTTTGTCTTCAGTCGTATTTGAAATATATGAGCATTCATGTATATCTATTTGTCTTGACAGAAAGGAAAAGTGTATGGGTACTGCTGATAAGCAAAATGTCAATGTTATTCAGTTGCCGAATTGTCAGAAGGTAGCGTGATGAGAACTTAAAACTCCATCACTTGACTTTCAGAACAATCTCACACACACACACACACACACACACACAGATACACACGCGAATATACGCATACACATGAAGTCTCTGTAAGTATAGTCCGAGTACGGGGACCATTGAACATCTTCGGTTATTGATGAAGTAGTCTTTATCTGTCTTTTTATTATTGATAACAACGATAATGGTAATCAACCAGAAGGTGCTGGGTAAAAAAGGAAGACTAAAAAAGATATCGAGACAGAGTAAAACAATGAAAAAAACCCAAGACATTCTAAAACAATGAAAGGAAATTCTATCTGCAAGCAGGAGGAGTGCACGAAGACGTACCAACAACCAGATGCAAGGGAAGCAAAACAATTTTGGAGCAAAATATGGCAACCAAGAAAACATAAAAAGAAGCCAAATCGATAAGCAACATGGAAAAAGAGTTAAAAGAACTCGTAGAAGGACTAAAGGCGAAAATACACATCGATTCACTAAGCAACACTCCAAAAATATCAAATTGGAAAACTCCAGGCCATGATAGCATACATGGATTCTAGTTTAAAAAATTCACTTCCATCCATAACAGATTAGCTA
>CAUZXS010002110.1:267500-312500 GCA_963585895.1 Sepioteuthis lessoniana
GCAGCAGGTGTAGTTTTCTCTCTATCTCTGAGGTCATTAGCCACGGGTAATTTCCTCGCATGGGTTGCAGTTTATATGTCCTTTGTTAACACGTTGGTCCAGAATACATTTGGCAAAGAAGATAGTTTGGTGAAGAACAACATAAAAGGTACATGTGCATATGTATAAAAATAATATCTAATAGGAACAAAAAGAAAAAAAAAAAAGAAAAAAGAAAATCATCAGCAGCAACTACATACATTCATACATACACACATACATACATAATTTTTTTCATTATTTATTTCCATACATACATACATACTTACATACATACATACATTTCTATTATTTACTGTCATGCATACATACGTACATACATACATACATAGATACATAAAATACATTTCACAAAAGATGTATGAATGAGCAAGGAGAAAAAGTAAAGATAAATTGTAAGAATTTGAATGATAATTTTGTGAGGTCCTCGTTCGATCTACGAACCATTTTTTAAAAATTAATTCAAATTCTCAATATACCGGAAATAACTACGAAATACTTACCATAATTATCCAACTCTTTCTCAACAAATATAAATAAATATAATTATTAGCCGCTTTTACAACGGATTCACGGGTTTTCTAGTCATAATGGATTTTAATAATCTCTTTTTAATCCGTTGAAAAATAAAGTAATCCTCATATTTCGTGTCATGCCAACTCATTTTTTATTATTCTATTTGATATTCAACGGTATGTTATTTCTTCTTATGCTTTTTACGGAAAACTTTTTGCGAATATTTGGAATTCAAAAACTGAATTTGCATAAGACTAATAATGTCCTTCTAGATTTATACAGTGCCTGTATATTCCAATACACAGACACTTATACAATAGTTGTATATATCTATATATGTATGAATTCAAATTCATGTAGAATTTTTATATCTTTCATTTGGTGCTTACATATTTGTATACATTTGCATATTTATACGATAGCAAGATACTAAAAAGTTAGATTTATTTTCGCTTAAGAAAATTTATACTTATACTTACATAGTGTCTGCGTCAGGTTTGGATTAACCATTCACTAAAATAAGCACGTGCTGAAAAAAGAAAAAAGGGGGTACCAAGGAAAGAGGGGGTACCTCTGAAATTTTTTTTATCGTTGGATTAACTATGGAGCATATAATGAAAGTCCACAAAAGGTGCCCCCCATATATATATATATATATATATATATATGGGGGGCACCTTATAATAGCTCTATCATAGATATCGAGCACTCTCCATATTATATTGCACTTGGTTAGACATATAACCACATAGTGATTTACTGACGACCAACACTCTCATATATATATATATATATATATATATATAATTTACATAATTAAGTTATAATAAGGCCAATTGTCGGAAAAATATTTCAAGTAAATGAATGATTTATTCTTTTTAATGTAATAAATTTTATTCAAATTGAATGTCTTTGAGTTTGAAAAAATGCGATCTAATATGTTGGAGGCGACAGTATAATCTTAGTGCATGAAGCCTTTATAATCTGGCCCTAGTCTACATATTTTTTAAATAGACTTTTATTTATAGACTCTGTATTATGATATAAATTTTCATTTATATATCCGTATACTTGTCAAAAAAATAAAATTCAATTTATTTAATGCCTATATATTTTTAAGGAGTAAAATTTATTTAGTGTTCGCATATCTTAGAAAGATTTACACTCGTGCTATATATATATATATATATATATATATATTTATATATATTTCGATTTCTATAATGTATATATTTCTTTTCATAGACTTATACTTACACTGTCTTTATGTCAAAAATAATCTTTTATGCATATGGTGTCTGTATAAGTGAAATGATACTTCATATATATATAGCGTCTACATATTCAAAAATAAACTTCTTTTTATATAACGTTAGAATACTTAAAATAGACAAAGCGTTATATATTATATATATTTATTTTTATAGATTTACACTTATATAGTACCTGCATAAATTTATAAATCTAAAATTCTATAGCATTTGTATATTTTTATTGATTCTTCTCAAAATATATATATAAACTTGTGCAATCTTTCTATTAAATAGATTTGTATTCGCACAGTGTTTGTATATTTCTATAGTTTTAGATTTTTATAGTTTGGTTCAGTCGTGTTTTATGGCATATTAACCCTTGTGGGTTATTTGATGTCAAATCTTGTTTACCCCCAACAGATATATACATATGATTTGTAAGCGTATAATTTGTGGGTAAGGGTTTTGTTAAATAAGTCAGAGCTCATTTGTTTACACTGAATTATATGGTTTCAAGTATTTACATGCAATTCAAACTATTCAATGTAATATCAGTTATTTGTTTGCATAAAGTTAAATAGTTTCAAGTATTGTAGATGATTAGACAATTCTTTTTGACCTCAAGGATGGGACCCTAACACTTACACCAGATCAGAATGAGTTTGGGAGCAATAACAATGAAGGCACACTCTGTAATCCTATTTACCCAACCCCTCCGCTTGGGCAGGATATGACACAAGGTCAATTTTTAACCGGAGTTTAACAGGTTTGAATTCAGAGTTTTCCTTCTCCTAGACTAGTTGCCTCACCAAGGCTGAAGAACCCAGTCTGTCCTACTATTTACCAATAGCTGCAGGGAGAATATTTGGATTCATACCTTTCCCAAGGGTATTAGTGCTATGTAAAATACAATCAGTCTCGTCCAGGAATTGAACTCGTGTCGCCATGTCCATTTCCTACGACGATAAACATTACACCACGGCCCACTCTGTAATACCCAAAGCTCCAGGACTGGAGTCTCGTCATCAGATGGTTTAGTGTCATATACCAGGGCACTCGTTGTGGTAGGGGGGTTTACCACACTGCAGAGGTAGAGTCGAGGTATTCTACAGTCCTAGACGCAAGGCGGTAAAATTCTTATAGTGTCTATATCTAAATGTATATCATGTCAGTATATTTTATAAATTTGCATTTATTAAATGTCTGTATTTGTGTCTTTTCACTGTCTGTTATTGAATAACAGATTCCATTTAAATATCGTGTGTACATTTTTATACGTTTCCTTCTATATTTTGTGTGTCTATACATATTTTTAAACATATTTACACGTCTATTGTTCCTATATATTTAAAAATAGTTTTCCATTTATGCAGTGTTCGAATATTCTTTAAAAAGATTTACATTTAGTTAGTGCTTCTTTATAAAAAAAAAAGTTTATGCTTATACGATGTCTATATGTATAAATAATGATTTATATTTCTATAAAGTGTCTACATTTCCAATATCTGTTCCATGTATGACGTAATAAGATTATAAAGTTTCTAACATTTCATTGTAAAGAAATACGCTTCGAAATATACGTACATTTAGTCAATAGTATTGTATACAAACATACATACAAGTTATAAATATAAATGTATACTTTATTATCACTAAAAAGAGATGTTTTGTTAAAGGGTAGGTAACTTTTAATTTCAATTAGTTAATTGTTAGTTTAAGATTAGTTAATATATCGACGATAATAGTCATTTTTCACATTTCAGAAGGAATTGAATTAGTAAAGTTCGATTTGACAACATTTAAAAAAAAAAGAATTGAAAAAGGCAGTGAATTGTCTTTACAAACATATTAAAATCAGAGATGATATTCATTAGAAAAAATTATTGGATATAAACTTATATATACAACACAAGTGTAACTCTTTCTAAAATATGCGAACACTAAATAAACGTTACTCCTTAAAAATATATTATAAATAAATTGAAACCTCTATGTAGATGAACGAACACACACACACACACACACACACACACAAAAGAAGCATTTGTAACAAATTTACCCTCAAGTAGTTTACAATCTTCAATAGATGTCCTTGAAAAAATCTTTCTGTAACAATTTGAGTTGTTTCCCTTGTTCAATTTTTCTTGATGGAATTTATTTTGTAATTAATAGGTTTTTAATAAATGATATTTCCTAAGTTTACAAAAAAAAATTTCCAGACATATGATAATTTGTCAGAGAAAAAAGAAATGAAAGATGAAAAAAAATAAAAATAAAAAACGAAGAAACGTTCAAAATGGTGGAAAGAAAACGTCTAAAAATAGACTTGATTGATTCTCGATCATTTCATTCAATAAGAAAAATGCGATTCAATTAAAAAAATGTTTCTCAGCAGCTTTTATCAAATTCGTCTGCTTACTCGCCAAAGTTTTTCTTCTAAGTGATTTTGTTGTGATTCTTCTTTTCATGGAGTCAAAATATAGACACTGAAAAGAAATATTAGTTCGATAATAGAGGAGAAATTCTATGAAGAAAGAATTATTAAAGATCTATTTTCAAAACCTTGAAAAATCTCATTGACCAAAAACTGTCAATAAGTATCAGTAGAACTATATATATATATATATATATATATATATATATATATATATATATATATATATATATATATGATTGTGTGTGTATATATGTAAAGATATAAGTTAGTATAGCATAATTACAGAGTCAATGGCGTCATCAGTTTCCCGCCAAAATAATCATTGGACTTGGTCTGATGTTTGTATTGGCGAAAAAGTCACAGTTATCAAGTGCAATTGACTTTTTGTCTACGCTGACCTAACTTAGATATATATATATACTTAATCACTGATAATGAGCATTTTTTTAAATCTATAGATATAAGAAACTTTATTATATATATATATATACATATATATATATATATGTGTGTGTGTGTGTGTGTTTATGCGCAAGCGCGTGCGCACACACACACACACACACACACTTACACATCGACTCGGATTTGTTTGATAAATCAAGCGCTTATTTTCTATAAAGTACTCGATATCCGACATCGAAACCAAATCGGCATGAAATCAAAAGTGTTAGTGTGAAAATGTTAGCGAATAAAAAAAGTTTGCCGTAACTAAAAGTTTCACATGTTTATTTCGATTATGCGTTTCTAAATGTTTTTATTTTATCAACGCAAAGATCTATCTATCTATCTATCTATCTATCTTCTAAAACTTTATATATATATATATATATATATATATATATATATATATATATATATATATATATATATATATATATATTGATTAGGGTATTACGTACCTTCATCATTGTGAAGTAGGGTAATAGGTCAGAGAAAGGTCGAAAAGCACTGTTTTAGAACAAATTCTAACTTCATCGAAATCTTTATTGTAAGTGAAATATCCATTTTGCGTCTCATTACAGAGTGATATTAGATTTTCCTCATTTTTATGTGAGCTGTAAAGAAAAAAAAAAAAAAAAAGATAAAACCAAAACACTGGATAGTTCGGTCAGGTGGTAAACATTATGAAATGTACCTCTTATTGCAACGAGGAAATACTGTAATAGATTTCCAGTACCCAGATTAAATTTTTTTTTTTGGTCTTTGCTTCAATGCCAAGTTAGAGTTGCTTCATTTTTTGTTATTTCATGCAGGACGCTCAATACAATTTATATAACTGATGGTATCCTCCCCCGCAAAAAAAAATCTTATTACAATAAGGTCAATGAAATAACTATATTTCTAAATAGAATAAATTATAGGTTATCGATCTACAATGTTGTTAATCAGACCATTTATATAAATTTTGCTAATTAGACCATTTGATCATTTGTGCTAGACTGGAATGGGCAGGAAAAAAAAAGATAAAAAGCAAAAAAGAGCGTCTGTTTGAAGCGACAATATGATCTTTGCGTTGACAAAAAATGAAAACGACATTTTAAAAACGCATTATCGATACAAATAATTATTCAGTTGATTAGGAAAGTTCGATAAACGCTACACTGTCAGTTTTGATAAAATATTTGAAAGAGAATCAGCAACATTTTGCATAAACGGTATTAGAACTGCTGAAACATGTATTTATGCAAGAAAATCAGTATTATCAAATACAAGGAAATGAGTATAAAATCTAACTCTAGAAGAATTATAATTAATCATTAATAATGTTTAATAATTAATTAATGATTAATTATAATAACAAATTATTGTAATTATTATTAATTAAAATCATGATTTAATTGTAATTAATTAATCTTAATTAGTATTAGTGAAGACTTCAAGAGTTTTTAGCAATATTAACTAGCAACAAGGGCGCCACACCTACTGTAATGGTTTGCAAACTTGGTTAGCAGACCATAGTTAGTGAGTTTGAGTCTCACTGAGCGTCCCTTGCATCCAGCCTTATTTTACAACTAAATAAAGCTTAATAGATAATATTAATTTGCTGTGCACACACACACACACACACACACACACACACACACACACACACACACACACACACACACACACACACTCTCTCTCTCTCTCTCTCTCTCTCTCTCACACACATACACACACTCGTGGACAGACTCACTCGAACACACACATGTACATATAAACGCAGGCACAAGCATACGTACACGCACACATGTATACGTATACACACGTAAGTTCAAGCATGCACGAACACACATGTTTACATAGATATACGCCCACGCATACACGTTTACCTACAGTTTTCGCACGTACACGAGACACAGGAATACACACACATGCACATGGGCACATTTTCACACATACACGAACACACATATGCACATATACACACACCTACGCCCACATATGTATACATAGGCACACGAGCACTCAAGAATACACGTATATACCATAGACATACAAACAGACATACTGATATGCATGCAAACACAAGCACACAAGTGCATATGGATGCACACATACATACACACAGATAGACACACACGCGTACGCGAACAAGCATATCTACCATAGATACATAAACACATACGTACACACACACGTTTACGAACTCACATAGGTACACATTAACACACCCATTGACACACGCATATATACAAGAAACTACTGAAAAAATCTCTGCCCAAAGAGAAAATGACTTTTTAAAATCTATTTATTTATTCATTTATTTATTTATTTATTCTTTTTTTTGTGGAGATAAGTTTTTCACTGGGCTTAGTTTCGTTATGATACAAGACCTTAAGTACTGGGCACCCAGTGAGAATCAAACTAAAATACAATGGTCAGCTAATCTAACTTGCTAACTATTAAGACACGTGACACTAGAGAAACGATATGAACAAGATGAATATATGGGATAGCATTGTACATTTCATGTCTATAGGTTTGTAAGGCAGAGAACTTTTCAGCTTTCTTTGTATTAACTAAGGCAACAAATAAGATACATAATGATGGTTAACAAAAATGTTTTGCGTAATGTTAGTTTTTTGTTTTATTTAGTTTGGTTTGGTTTTATGGCATATCAACCATTGTAGGTTATTTAATGCCGAATCATTTTTTACATACATTAAATATGTGATTAATAATATTTTCAAATGAACCTTTGCTCATTTTCTCACAAAGTTAAATGGTTTCACTTGCTTCTATCAAATACAAATACGCAGTTAAATGTAAAAACAGTTCTATTTCAAACAGATCAGTTTAGCATGTCAACAAAGTTAGATAGTTCCAAGTATTGTTGTGTATCACTAAAAATTCAATAAAATTTCAGTCATTTGTTTATACACTGTCAAATGATGAAAGAGTTATATTTCAAACAATTTAGCATAAGTTCACAATTTTTTGTTTATACACAGTTAAATGTAGAAACAGTCCTATCCCAAACAAGTCAGCTTAAGTGCCAAACAGTTCTATTTGACCCATAGGTTACCTCTTTGGGCCAGAGTAGAACTGGGAGCGATGGCAATGAAGGAGTACTCTGCATTCCCCAAACCTCCAGGATTACTGGAGCCTCACTATCAGATTATTTGTGTCATATCAGAACACTCGCTGGGGATGTTTTATCCCTCTACAGAGATGCTGTCGGTGTATTATACTGCCCCGACCGACTGTGCCATCGTAATGCTTCGTAATATATTAATGTTTTATCTTTAATCTTAATACTTTGATTTATTCCAAATCTCCAACATTATTTTTCAGATTTTCAGCAAATATACAAAGATGAAGAGGTTGCAGTATAGCGATATTCACGTCTTGGTAGAATCAAGAACTTTTTTGCTCTTACTTGTAGACACAAGAAAACATACACATTTGTATAGATATACGTATTCACCCCCCCATATATATATATATATACACACACACACACACACACACACACACACACACACACACACACACACACATATATATATATATATATATATATATATATGTAAAAAGATGTCGGCACCTGAACTCACACGAATGGATACACATGTACGCGTACATATAAGTAAAAAAGTAAAGTTGGCGACCGTAGTCGAGGGCGATCAGATGGCTACCTTTTCAATAGCTACTACACCGAGGTGTAGGGGAGGGTACAATTCCTTTCCCTGGATTGCTCCACTTTACCCTCGATACGTACCTTATATTGGTGAGTGTCAAGTAAGGAGGTATCTAGTACCATTTTAAAAGTTTTTGGTATGACGCGACCCTGGGATTGAACCCAGGTCTCCCGGACCATTGGCGAACACTCTACCCACTAGGCTAATGAGCTGGTTACGTGTACATATATCAGTACAAAAATAATAGGAAAACGGAATGGTAAGTATGAGTTTTTTTTTAAGAATTTACTAGAATATCTTTTTAAAAAATAAGCAATACTTAAAACAATATGTTAAGAGCACCGAATAAGATTTTCTTTTGGATTAGTGATCATCATCATCATCATCATCAAATGAAAAAATTGGTATCAATATAATCATCGTCACCACTAGAATCTGATGTCTGTGATCTTCCAAACCACCACCACCAACAACAACGACGACAACAACAAACGTTGCATAGCAACTTGGCCCCCAACAAAAACAACCAACCAACTAACCAACCAACCAACAACAACGTTAGCAGAGAGTATTCGGAAACAATTGTTATTATTCCACATAAATGTTTGATGGAGCAGTACGGACAAGATAGAAAGGAAAGCGGACTGTTCCGCGTTATTCTCTGGAGAGCCGACGACCGCACCGCATCGCTGGCAAGGTGTGTAGCAGTCGCCTCAGTCGCCTTAGACGTGTCAAGCCTCCCCCCTTTGGGAAATCTGCCAATGAGCGGTTGGTCCAGGACTGGTGCCAAGGTAGCGCCTTCTCGACAACGCTGGGACACGCCGGCAAACGCTTCTGCATTGATTTTTTCAGACCTGCTGCTTTAATAGCGATAAAGAAAGTGGGAGTCGGAATCATGAAGGTGGGGTGAGGAGCAAGAAACTGAGAGCAGGATGGAAGACAGAGAGAGAAAAAAAAAGTAAAAAGTGGGTAGGTGTAGATAGGCTGGTGGTGGTGGTGTTAGCGAAGAAGAAGTAGAAGATGTGGAATTTTTTCCCGGGAGTTGAGAAGGGTAAAAATGTCTGTCTCATTTTGTTACCTCCCACCTTAGACATTACTAGTCGCGCCCATTCACCCACAATGTCTCTCTCTCCTTGTCTGCTGTGCTTCGCTTTCTCTCTTTGTCGTGTTTTCCTTTTTAAGGATACACACACCGTCGTCTTAACACGCACGCACGCACGCACGCACGCTTGTAGGTAGGCACGTAGGCAGACACGCATGCAACGACTAATCTAGGCATGCAGCACAAATATTGCACCCTAAACGTACCCAAAGGTACAACGCGTATACACGTCTATCTTGACAAACGCACCAAGTTTTGAAATAGAATTAGAACAATCACAAGAATACACTCGTATATTCACGATATTTCACGTACTTAGTGTAACGGTTATCGTCGTTGAAAATATAATTGACAATCCGAGTTCGAAATCCTGAGTGGACTGTGTGTTTCACTTTGCCCTGCTGCGCCGAGCAAAGGCATGAATCTGTCTGTTCCTCCCATTCCAAACTATGGGTAAAATAGTAGGGCAGACTGTGTTCTTTAACCTTGTTTAGGCAAACAGTCTAGGAGAAGGAAAACTGAATTAAAACCAGCTTTAATCTGCTGACAAATTGACCTGCTTGTGACGGAGGGGTTGGGTAAACACAAACACGCATGCACTCTAATATTCACGCCCGTACAATAAAGCTGTCATAGACTCACTAACGCACAAGAACACACACACACACACACACACACATATATATATATACATATTTATATTTATATATATATATATATGTATACCATAGACATACGAACACACTAGTACTTTTATTATCACATTCTCTCACTCTCACTCTCTTTCATTTTCTCGTACTAACACTCAGAGGTGCTGACTCATGCAAGGATAGTAATTTACTAAGCTTTACTCAGTTGTGGCACAAGACCGCACGTATGTTTACCCAACCCTTCTGCATGAGCAGGATACCACACACGGCCAATTTTTAAACGGAGTTTAAAAGGTTTGATTTCAGAGTTTTCCTTTTCCTTGACTGGTAGCCATATCAAGGCTAAAAACCTCAGTCTGCCCATAGCTGGAAGGACAATTGTTGGATTCATACCTTTCCCAAGAGAATTAGCGCTTTGTGAAGCGCAATCAGCCTCATCTAGGATTTCAACTCGTGCCGCAATGTCCATTTTTTACGAGGATATTACACCATAAGACCGCATGTATGAAACATTCTGTAGGACTAGAACTCTCTAGTAATGGCTTACTGGTCTAATTTGCTAACCATTACAACACACAAGATGCCAAAGTACGTGGATTTACAAGCGTGTACGCTCAAGCTACGCGAATGGTGGGTTTTAGACAATCTTCAAATTTTCGATTGAAGTTACAAATCGATCATAAAAACGTCTTCGGATGCGCAAACATCAAAGTAAAAAGAAACATGTACGCATTAGGGTAAGTGCAGAGGGTTACACATACACACATACATACACGCACCCCACCACACACAAACACGCATGCACTCACACATATATTAAATATTAAAAGACAATATTAATTGCGACTGTCGGTTTCACGTTTTCCTGATCATTGGCACATAGTGAATTTTTTTCTATTCGAACTATCTCCCCCCGAATATTGTTTGGTGATAACTGACAGTCTAACACTTGGATCAACATATGTTCTGTAATCGATATTGATCACTCTTTATTTATAGATATAGTAAAATATATTATCAATATATATATATATATATATATATATATATATATATATATGTGTGTTCGTTTGTTTGTGTAATGGTTACCGTTGTCGGAAATGGACAAGGTAATCTGAGATCAAACCTTGGAGGAGGCTGTTGGCATTTCACATTGCGCAAGTACCCCAAGTAATGGTATGAATCCAAAAATTATCCAAGCAATTATGGTTATATAGTAGGGCAGACAATGCTATTTAACCTTGATATGGCAACCAATCTAGAAGGGAAACTCTGAATTCTTAACTGTAAAATCATTATATATATATATATATATATATATATATATATATGTATGTGTGCATGTGTGTATATATATATTTTTTTACACACATACACACACACACACATGTATACATATTCAAAATTATTTAAAAAAATCTTATATCAAATAAAGCAAAGTCTTTCTGTGCGTTGTAATATAAGTCTAATTTAGAAAATATTTTGATTAAAAATCGTATCAAAACAATTGAAATTAAGAATTATTTATTAATAATAAATAAAAACTCAATTAATAAATGAATGTTGTAACTATTCAGAACAAATTTAATTAAACAAGGAGAGAAGTTAAAACAATGGGTCTTTGATAATATTATAGTTAAAAATGATGCTAATTTCAAAAATCTTTCTCGGTTGTTTTTCATATATATAAACTAATTTTTTAGAATCTTCAAAATTAAAACTATGTTTGGTTTCTAGATTGTGTTTTGCAAACGCGTTTTTTTTCATCATCGATTTTGAAATTTCGGATGTGTTAATAAATAGGTTTTTCATTTGATTTTCAAGTTTCACTGATACAATTTTTATCACATTCTGTATGCGGGATTGTAAATACGCCAGCTTCCGATTTGATATGATTCTTGTTCTTCTTCAAATTAATTATTTTCCAAATTGTTTTAGAAGAGTTTGTAACTGTCTTGATACCAAGGCCGTTAAAATTTTTTTAAAATCATGAACGGAGTTGAATTATTGGGTAAAATAATATATATTTATGTATAATTATTGGTAAAATTGGAATTGCTTAGATTAAGTTTTTGTTCGTGAATCTTAAAAGCTTTTATTTTTACTCGTTTTATAAAAGATTTAGGATCCTGAAGTTGTGCTAAGAAAATGTTTTATAATCAATGTCATTATTTTAAAAAATGGGGGCTCTAAAGTAAAAAAAAAACCCCAAACCTTTTGATTATTCCATGTTTATTCTGCTTTAGTGATGTGAGTAAAAATGGATATAATCATTTTAACAGTGACTTTATGATGAACTTTAAATGCTAATTTATTGTTATTTTCTATTAATAATATATATAAAAGGTAAGGTATTGTTAGTTTCTAGTTTGTATATAAAATCAATGGTAGGTTCTATTTTGTTTAATTTATCCGTAATTTTTGTTATCATTGTTCCACGGGTATATTGATAATATATAATCTATATAGAGGAAAATGTTAGAATCTTGGGGTATTATAAATTTAAAGAGACTTGTTTCAAGAAATTCAAGAAACTGCCTAGCAAGAACCCCACTAAGCGGAGAGCCCATGGGCAAACCGAACTTTTTCAAAATAAAATCTACCATTATATTGAAAAAAAAAACAAACAAAAAAAACAATGTTTAGTGTATAATGAGCAAATTTTTATTATTTTTGTTGATTGGTAAAGTTAATGTTAGTTTTCTCAAGATGATTTTAATGCATTTAATGTCAGGAATATTTATGTTGAGATTGACAAAACATTTGTTTCTCATGTTCATATTGTTTATTTTATTGAGTAAATTAATTGAATTCTAAAAATATGGACTGCTTAAAAGAGATGTTAATAATTTAGCTAAAGTCTTTACGATTTTACAAGAGACGCTACGTATAACAGAAATTAGTTGTCTTAAAAAAGAATTTTAGGTTCATTGATTTTTTGTTGTTCAAAAATTCAATAATTTATAAGATTGGAAACAATTAATAAAGATCAGATTGTCCGCCCTTTTTTCATATAACATTGAAAATATCTATATTTTTTGTTCGGCTTCGTTGTGTAAATTTTTTCATGTGTTTTTATCATCTAATACTACTGTTCATTTGTTTTTATATTGTGAAGTCATAACCGGCCTATTGGCCTTCAGGGTAGAGTAATTGCTAATGGTCCCGAAGACCAAGGTTCAATCTCAGGTCAAGTCATACCAAAGACTCACAAAATGGTACTTGATACCTCCTTGCTTAACGCTCCGCATTATAAGGTACGTATCAAGAGTAAAGTGGAGCATTCAAGAGAAAGGAGTTGCGCTGTCCCCCAAACCTCAGTGTAGTAGCTATTAAAAAAAGAAGGCTTCAAGTCACCCTCGATTATAGTCTCCATCTTTACTTTCATAATGATGACACATTTATCTGAAGGTGTGTCAGTAGTTATTTTTGGATAAACCTATTAATACTAAATTTACCAACCCCCTCCGCACGGGTAGGATATGACACAAGGTCAATTTTTAAGCGAAGTTTAACAGAGTTTTCCTTCTCCTAGACTAGTTGCCACACTAAGGCTGAAGAACCTAGTCTGCCGTACTATTAACCCATAGCTGGAGGGAGAATAATTGGATTCATACCTTTTCCAAGGGTATTAGTGCTATGTGAAAAGCTATCAGTCTTGTCCAGGATTTGAACTCATGTCGCAGCGTCTATTTCCTATGACGATAACCATTACACCACGGGCACCTCCAATAAGATAAGATAAACCTCTTAATACACCTACATTACTTCTAGATAAAGTGATATAACGGTACTAACATTCAAGATTTCAAAATCGGAGATGACAGAAACTAGTTCGTAAAACACAATTTAGAAACCAAACATAGTTTTGATTTTAAAGATTACGTAATGTTAGTTAATATACTTAATCTTGCATCTTATTTAATTATAAGACTATCAAAGAAAGACCCATTTTTCATCGTATCGTCTTATTTTGTTGAATCAGTTTATCTATATATTTATAACATCTATTATCTAAATTGAATTTTATTAGTTATGAATAAATTATACTTACTTTAACTATTTTCAATACAATTTCTAGTAAAAGCATTTTCTAAGCTAGATTTTTATTACCAACCACAACATATATATATATATATATATATATATATATATATATATATATATATATGTCACACATCCACACACACACCCACGTAGATACATGATTGCGCAGCTTATACACAAATATGGATGTACATCCATAAACATCTGCACCCTGTGGCTTATTGGTTCATAAGCTTGGCCAGCACTCAATTACAAGTGAGTTTGAGCTTCGCAGGGTTTTAACGCTTTGTAAATAATTATAAATATATGCATGCACGATTTTTCCTAAAGTTTTCGCTTATATGTTTGATAATCCTTTTTAAAATCAATAAACAGATAAATAAAATTTCTCAACCATTTTTAAATAGTCCTTCAAAATGAAAAAAAAAAAGGTCAGAGATATGTAGATGCGCGAAAATTGACTGTTTTGTTTTTACTTCCTCAAAGACAATCTCTTTTGATTGATAGTTGTCATATCAGCGTCAAAATTTTAAATTCGTCAAAATTGTCATATTTTTGTTTGCTTATTACAATTATAAAGACGGAAGAAAATAAGTAACATTTTTGTTATATTATACTTTCAAGGAGGTGCAAAAATGCGTTTAAAAATATGTTTGCAGATGAAGTTACTGTGACTAATCTAATGTGTCAAAAGTGGTTTGCAAAGTTCTATGCTTGTTCCATAGTCGAGCAGCCTTGTTGAACGATTAAATTATTACATGACTTGAGAATAATCAATATTATACCACGACGGAGATAAGCAACACACTCAAAATATACATCACCGTGTCACCGGGTCTTAAGACATGCTGACTGTCTCCCCTGCAGAGGGTTAAGAACCCCCCCACTCAAAAGATCCGGCTAATTATGACACTAAATTGCATCAGCTGGGGAGGGTTCAGTCCTGAAAATCTGGGAAATGCGGAGCACCCCATGATTGTCTTGCCCAATCGGTTTAGGCTGTAGAATACACCGACTACTTCTCTGCAGAGGGTGAAGACCCCCACCAATGAGTGTCCTGGATATGACACTAAACAATATGATGGTGAGATTCCAGTAATGATGGAGCTTTGGGGAATGTGGAGTACCCCTTCATTGCTATTACTGTCAGGGCCACTCTGGCCCAGAGTGGTAACATCTGATAGGGTCCTATCTATGGGTCAAATAGAACTAAACTGCGTGTTTATGCTAAAGTGAATTACTTGAAATAGAACAGTTTTGACATTTAAACTGCGTACTTATACTAAACTGAATTGTTTGAAAATGGAACTGTTTTTTTTTAAATCCTTAACTGAATTGTTTGAAACAGAACTGTTTTGATTGCCCAGTCGGCTGGAGCTGAAGAATACCCTGACTGTATTTTTGCAGAGAGGAAAGACTACCCACAACGAGTGTCCTGCATATGACTCTAAACAATCCGATGGTGAGGATCCAGTGATGCTGGAGCTTTGGGGAATGCGGAGTACCCTTTCATTGCTATCGTTCCCGGGTCCACTCTGGCCCGAAGAGGTAACACCTGATACGGTCAAATAGGAATAAACTGTATACTAATGCAAAACTGAATTGCTTGAAATGGAACGGTTTTGGTATGCTAAACTGAATTGCTTGAAATAAAACTGTTTTTGACATCGAAGCTGTACTAATGCTAAACTGAATTGTTTGAAATAAAACTGTTTTTGACATTGAAACTGTACTTATATTTAACAAAATTGTTTGAAATTAAACTGTTTTGATATTTAACTGTGTGTAAATAAAAAATATACTTATATTAAACTGAATTGTTTGAAATACAGCTGTTATGTGTGAGAAAATGGACTTGGCATAAATAACCTACTATAGTTGATGTGCCATAAAACCAAACAAAACTAAACCAAACAATGATTGTCATTACTCCCATGTCCACTCTGAACGGTAGGGGTAGTAGTTGTTAGGATCAAAAAGATCGATTAAAATTATTTATATTTGATTGGAATACTTGATATCATAGAACTATAAATTATTTGTATCAAGATTAGTTACTCGAAGCTATAATTTTTACAAAGAATAATAATTATTAGTTACTTGAAACCTTATTACTGTGTACAAACAAGTAACAATTATTAAATAGAAGCAGTTACTTGAAACTACACAATTATTAGTGTTTGTTTGGAATACTTGAAACTATATAATTGCGGGTAAAGTATTTGTATTAGGTATGAATGCTTGATATAAAACTATAAATTCTTAAAGAACAACACAAAAATGTAAATATAAACGTACAATGAACGCGTCTTCCTAACCTCTCGACATAAAATAACCCTAGATGTGTTAACGTGCCATCAAAACCAATCAATCAAAATATGAAGATTAGGTGCTGAGCATAATTTGGCTGAGAAATGGTAGAAGATGGTGGAACAAAACTGAAAAGCCAAGTTGGTCGGATCTAGAATACACCAACTACAAAGGAGTAGTAATTTATAAAGTGGTTCACTCAGATGTGGCACAAGGCCATATTAATGGGTCGCCTAATGAGAATTGAACACATTCGTGAAGGTTTGTTAGTCTAGCTAGCTAACCATTACACCACCAGAGGTGCCCTACTACAAAGGAATAAGATGCATCCTCTACAACAAGGGTTTTCTGCTTAGGACACAAAACAGCGTCTGATGGCGGGGTTCCAGTTCTGGACTAAACCGAATGTGGTGAGTCATTACTTCCGGGTCTGCTGTGACCATGAATAGTAATACTTCAAAGGGTTTGATCTGTAGGTCAAATAGATTTGTTTGAAAATGATTGGTATTTGAAAGGAATACATGAAATCTTATAAAAGTGAGCAAATTATTTATATTACGAATAGTTACTTCAAGATATTTTTAATTACGTGAAACCTTATTACTTTGTGCAAACAAAATTATTATTATTATTATTATTATTATTCTTTGCGATATTTTCACACCAGCATTAGCTGTTGGTATTTCATTGGAGTGACAGCAAGTCTCCTCAACTCTCCAGGACTCTTCTCAGTATTCAGACCGATCTTAGTAATGCTGTCGATAGGATGGTTTTGGTTTGTCTTTCGATTTCTAACTCTTCCAGTTCCCTTACCAAGCCACTGATGATCGATATAAGCGCGACAATTATGACTAATATCACCGTTACCTTCATGTTCCATAGCTTTTTAAATTCTCTGGCAAGATCTAAGTACTTGTCTCTCTTTTCGTTTTCTTTGATTTTCACTCTGTAGTCTACCGGGACGGTAAAGTTCACAATATGGCTGGTTCTCTTTTTTTAAAATTAATTATCAATAGGTTTGATGCATTTGTATCTCAAAATCCCAAAGAATTTTATGCGTCCCATTATACCAAACAGATTCTGGTTTGTACATATAGCACTTGGTAGTATGGTCAAATTTAAATTTACACAATTCCCAGGGGATCATTTTCCGATATAGTCGTTATGGTTTCGTCTCTATCATCACGTAAGCTACACTTGCTATTCTGTTTCCTATTATCTATTTTTACTTTAACATAGTTTGTCCTTAGGGCGTTGTTTTGTGCCGCTATTAGAAGAGATTCAGTTTCTCTCTAATGGTTTCCCTTTCTTAGCCATGTCCAAATATTTTCGTATGAAATTTCGTTAGTTTGTTCCTTGAGATATCCATACAGTTGTTTTTCCACCCATTTCTGTTTCCTAGTTATTGTTTTTCTGTTGATCATTGTGTTGTCTGTGCTGTTTCTGGTCGCTGAAATTACTCTTTCTTTGCTTTTTTTTATGTAGTCTTCGACTCCTCATATTGATGCATCCACAGTATCTTCAATGCGGGCGAGTCCTCTTCCTCCTCCTTTTCTTGACACATATGATCTGTCTGTATCATCTCTTAGATGTAAGGCTTTATGCATTGTCATTAGTTTCATTGTCCCTTAAGTTCTCTCACTCATTTCAAGAATGGTTCCGAGTATCTTACAAGGGAGATAACCCAGGTGATAATCCTTTTTGGTGAGATTCCAACCACATAGTGTGATTTCGAGAAGCTTTCTCGTTTCCCTTTTAATATGCCCAAGTACATGTAATTTTCCTTTTCTCCGAGTGTTCTGATTCTTTCTTTGTTTGGCGGTTCTGTTCCTTCCATTTTTGTCTTTTTCCGCTCCTCATTATTGGCAAGGCACATTTTTCTATGCCAAATTCCATTCCTATATTCCGACTGTATATTCTTATTGTTTGTATTAGAACCTCTAATTCTTTTTCATTTTTTGTAAACAGTTTCAGATTTTCCGTGTTTATTTGGTGGTTAAGCTTATTTTTTTGCGATTTATTATATTTGTAGCCCCTAGTGCATTTTCTAAGTGTGGGATTGAGTGGCATCATTGCTATTAAAAATTGTAAGAGTGAAAGTGCATCTCCATACAAGATACCTCACTGGATTTTCACCTCAGTTAAAGTTTTCCCCTCTTCTGTCAATTCCTCTTTCCAGTTTTTCATGGCTTCCATGATGAACTTTATGACTTTGTTGGATAGTTTGTACTGAATTTTATTGGCCTTGAGGGTAGAATGTTCACCAATGGTCCGGGAGACATGGGTTCAATCCCAGGTCGCGTCATACCAAAGACTTTAAAAATGGTACTTCCTTGCTTAACACTCAGCAATATAAGGTATGTATCAAGAGTAAAGTGAAGCAATCCTGGGAAAGGAGTAGCGCCCTCCCCAACACCTCGGTGTAGTAGCTATTGAAAAGGGAGCCTACTGGTCACCCTCGTCTATGGTCGCCAATTTTCCTTTTTTTACTTTACTTGTTATTATTATTATAATTATTATTGAGTTTAAACACCAGGATTACCTGGTGGTCTTTTTACTGGAGTCTGAGTGACAGCAAGTTTCTCCAGGTCTCCAGGATTCTTTTGAGTATTTTAGCCGATCTTATTAATGATGTGGTCTTGAGGGTCTTGGTGATGTTCAATTCTTCCAGTCTTTTTCCAAGTCTTTTGGGAACGTTCCAAGGGCACTAACTACAATTAGTGCCAGTGCCAACCTAATGTTCCACATTTTTTTCAGTTCTCTGACCAGGTACAAGAATTTACCATTCTTTTTGATTTCTTTTATTTTCACTGTCCCACCGTAATTAGATTTTTATTTCTTGTGTCCTTCTGTTGGTGCATTTACGCAATCTTTCTTTTTTTGACATATTGACTCTGTACACAACAAGGGCATTTATGAAAGTTTAGAGAGAAATTATTCCAGAGCGTCTCCTTTCATATTGTAGTGTCATCCAGTGACCGTCTCACTCACAAGATCAATCACCAGGTAATTACCTTCTTTTGGGGATACCGGAAGGTTCAACTGAAAGACTAGATGAACATTGCAGAACTTCAAGATTGTATAACACAGGAGAAAAAACATTTGAATGATATATTAAAACTAAGTGATAACTATAACAGAATAACACGTCAAATTTTGTTCTTTCTTATGGGAAAATTAAGTTTTTAATATGATTTATGTTGCCTTTTTTTTATTAACCCGAGAGATTATTCTGCCAGCCTTCTATCTATCTATCTATCTATCTATTTTAATCTGTTTCACTAAACCCGATTGATTTCAAAATGTATTTTGCCAATATTCATACATATTTTGGATCTTTAGGGCCGCAAAAATATATGAATGAAACTTCTTTGTTGTTGTATGCGCAAAAAAAGAGACGAAAAAAGAAAAGATCTTCATACCTTAAGATATTGTTGATTAGCCATTTTTCTCCTCTTTTCATCGAATTATATAAAACCGTAAATTTTAGACTCGTTGTATGAATGAGCATTTTAGCAACTTTTCTCCCATCTATCTATCTATCTATCTATCTATCTATCTCAGTCTCTTTATTATCTAGCTATCTAGATGCGCGAATGCACAACCACGTATATATTTACGCATCATCTGCTCTGTTAATTAAAATCTTACGTAATTGAATAAACACTCGGTTGTTGTAGGCTGTGAATAAAAAAGAATATTGTATGAAGTGGCTGCATCTTCATCTGACATTTCTTCGACGTGACGGAAAACAAACAGTCTCGTGGTTGGTAAGATGCTGCTGGGGAGCTTTGGGTGAGGGATAATGATACTTTGGCCTCCGAACCATACCTGACCCTAACGCCATCATATGAGGAAGGAGTTTTTTTTCTGCACAGGAGTAGTTTTTGAACTATATATATATATATACATATATATTTTAAAATAATAATGTCCACGAAGAGATTTGTATTTTTTAAAATTTATTTATTTTATTCTTACATACGTGTTATAAATATGTATGTTTCCAGCTTGTTGCTTTTGTCAGAGAACATATGTGGCACGAGGGGTTTTTAATGGGGTACTCAATGAGACTTGAACTCACTCTTCTTTCCAGTATAAATGACCTTTGGTTGATCAAGCTGGTTTATATAGGGGTTGTTGTTCCTCTTTCCTGGAGTGCGTATACTTTGGTCTGCTTTACCCATCTTTGATATTTGATATGTTTATAGTTGTGTGTGTGTATGTTTATGTCTGCGCGCGCGCGTGTGTGTGTGTTGGCATTGGAGTGGTTTTGGGTTTCACTAACTGTTTTTTTTGTGTGTGTGTAAGTGTGTATCTTTTGTGGTTTTAAATTTACTGGTAGTTCTTTTTCCATTTTTTTTTGTCCTACACCTTTAAAAACCCTGAAACCAAATTCAAAATAAATAAAAACTTAAGCTACAACTCAAAAAACGTAGTATGCATAATTGAATGTAATGAATGCAAAGAAATATACATAGGGTCAACACAGGCCCTTAATACAAGGACATCACTACACAAGAGTAATATCAAAATTGAAGAAAACAGAAAATTAAATGTTTCGAAACACCAATATTAATGTAGCAGAGGAAAATTTAATATTTTGCCGATTTATCAAAACAATGACTACACGCTACTTCAAATAAAGGAAAAAAACATATTGCTAAATTTAAACCTAAGTTAAATAAAACATGAACCGTACACATACACAAACGGAAATAAACACACACACACACACACACACACACACACACACACACACACACACACACACACACACACACACACATATATATATTTACAAAAACATAAGTAATTAAAAACCATTCAAACTATGAACACTAATAAATTAAAATCTAATTTAATACCCATTAACTAGACCTTATGCCAAACATGTTCTCAGATGAAAGAAAAAAGCTGAAAGCACACACACACACAGACATATGTATACATAAACAAAAAAAGGAGAAAGAACTACCAGTAAATTTAAAACCACAAAACTCCCCAAGATACACACTTACAAAACGTCAACACACACACACACACACACACACACACACACACACACACACACACACACACACACAGAACTATAAACATATCAAATATCAAAGACGGGTAAAGCAGACCAAAGTAAACACACTCCAGGAAAGAGGAATAACGACCCCTATATAAACCAGCTTGACCAACCAAAGGTCATTTGTACCGGAAACAAGTTCAAGTTTAATTGAGTACCCCATTAAAAAGGCCTTGTGTCACATATGTTCTCTGACGAAAGCAACAAGCTGGAAACATACATATATATAACACGTATGTAAGAACAAAATGAATAAATTCAAAAAAATACAAATCTCTTCGTGGACCTTCTTATTTTAAGATATATCCTTATTCTTTCTTTGGATTTACAACAACCATTCTTATATATATACATATATATATATATAAAGTAATTTGGCTGACCGTAGTCGAGGGGACTCGAAGGCTCCCTTTTCAATTGCTACTACACCAATGTATTGAAGAGGGCGCTACTCCTTTACTTAGATTGCTCCACTTACTCTTTATCTGAACCTTATAATGCTGAGTGTTAAGCAGAAGCATCAAGTACCATTTTTGAGTCTTTCTTACTCGACCTGGGATTGAAACTTGGTCTCCAGGACTACTGGCGAATACTCTACCATTAGATAATAAGATGAGAAAGAAGTGCCTGCATATTGAGAAGGCTATAATAATTTCAGATTATGTTTGGATAAAAAATTCTGGAATAAATTGCTGAACCAAAAAACTGAATTCATTTCTAAATGTATAGATATTAACTATTTTAATCTATTTCACTAAACCTGATTGATTTAAAAATGTAATTTTGCCAATATTCATACATATTTTGGATCTTCAGGACCGCAAAAATAAATGAATAAAACTTTTCTGTTGTTGTATGTGCACCCCCCCTAAAAAAAAGAGAGAAAAAAAAAAGGAAAAGATCCTCATGCCCTAAGATATTGTTGACTAACCATTTTTCTCCTCTTTCCATAGAATTATATGAAACCGTAAATTTTAGACTCATTGTATGAATGAGCATTTCAGCAACTTTTCTCACATCTATCTATCTATCTATCTATCTATGTGTATGGTAGAAATATTTGGCAAGTCAGTTGTTTTCACGTTTTTTTATTATTTAAAAATATACTTTGATGATTATGTAATTATTTATCTAATCTCTCCATCATAAGCAGGATACAACATAAGGTCGTTTTAAGCGAAGTACAGCTGGTTTGATTCCAGTGTTACCTTTCTCCTTGACTGGTTGCCTTATCAAAGCGTAAGAATAGTCTACCTTATGGACTTGAAGGTTATGCATTGGATAGCTAAATATGAATTTGAAGTTTTCTTAATTAAATTTATTGTCCAGTAACTTTATTTTCAGATGGCTTCTCATTGACCGTGTAATCATTCATATGGTTGATGTACATAATGTCTTAGTCCAAAGACTATTAGTGGAGTCAAATGTTGAACCGACCATAGATTGGTCAAGAATTATCTGGCCTCTGCATTATACTTTCATAATGCAACCGTTTTTTATCCACTTCAAAATAGAAAGGATCAAGTAACTGGATATGACTGAGAAGTATCAGTTTCGTATCGGTTGATTGATTTTAGAGTTATTTTATGCCAAGAGGTTGGGGAATCACATTCATTTTATATTGATATTTACATTGTTTCTTTAGAGGTATTTTTTGTGTACAATCCTATCGAATGTGAATAATTTTCTATCTGACTCATAAACGGGACGTTAAGAGGTACTACTACTTAAGATCAGAGTGGACCAAGGAGTGATGGCAATGAAGATGAATAGAACGGTGGTCTCATCATCAGATACAGTTTAGAGTGATACCCAGATGGGAGTATCTTACACCCCTGCAGAAGGGATACAGTCAGCATATTCAAAACCTCACCTACTGGACGAGTACTCACTGGTCTTCTGCTGTTATGGATAAGATTTGACATTTTCTTTCGTTCTAAGTTCTGTTGGTATGACACTAAACTGCATTTGCTAGCGAAGCTCTAGTTCTCGAGTTCTGTGCAGTCACTCTTGCTGTCATTACTCCCTGGTCCACTCTAATCTGAAGTGGTACGACTTATTAGGCCCCATCTATGTGTCAAATAGATGTTTAAAATTATTTACATTCGATAGCAATGCTTGAGACCATATAACTGATTGCAAATCATTTGTTTTAAGAACAATTTTTTGAAGCTATGATTATTTACAAAGGATTTATTAGTTACCTCAAACCATATGATAACTTAGACAAGACTTATGGAGGCGCGCTAAGCATAACATTTATTGTCATAGGAAATAGTATTGGTCACCCGAGTTCAAATCTTGCTTGCTCTCTACTTCGAGCTAATGCCCTTGGTAAAAGCCTGAATCCTTATATTTTCCCCTCAGCTGTAGGTAAATAGTTTGGCAGACTTTGTTCTTTGGCCTTTATTAAGCAATCAGTCAAGGAAAACTAAATTGAAACCAGCATTACTCAGATTAAAAATTGATTTTGTGTTTAATCCTGCCCGTAGAGTTGAAGTTGAATCAATTCATGCTTAAAAAGACTGACTTCGGCATTGAATAACCTAACAAGGTTAAATTGTGTAATTGTGCACATGTTAAACCAACCAACCAATCAACCTACCTACCTACCTACCTACCTACCTACCTACCTACCTACCTACCTACCAACCAACCAACCAACCAACCAACAAACCTACCAACCAACCAACCAACCAACTAACCAAACTTCTGCCAACCAAACTTCTGCCAACCAACCAACCTACCAACCCCACAAAAGATGCCGAGGAGGTGGGAATACCCCTGAATTATATACTTGTGAGATATATTTGTGTAGAACATGTTGGAAGCCTTTGAGATCTGTATCAGTTTTTATAATACAGCATACAAACATTTGGGACTTGCTTGTATTAGGAGATGGACTTTTAGAAAATGATAATTGGATTTTTTTAAAATCGTAAAGCAGAGTCCAATCACAACAGGAGAAATCTTTTAATATTGTGGAAAATAAAAAATAAATGCAATAGATAGTTAATTGAGTAGGAAACAGATGAGACGCTGGTGAAAGAGATTATGTTGATTGTAAAACAACAGGTGCAAAGAAAATAGAAACAATAGGCATTTTTTTTAATTAATAAAAAAAGGAAAGAAAAAGAAAAGTTATCGCATAGAAGAGATTAATAAAAGGAAAATGTTTTTGAAAAAGGTTAAAAAAAAATTAAATTTTAAAGTTTGGAACTTCGGATACAATATGGGATTTTGTAGAACCAATTTAATCAATGCAACATTAAATGTAAATTTAAAATACATTTTTACATTAAGAGAAGATTCAGACAATATGTACTCAAGTTTATAACTGCCTTGTGGGTGAGGTTTTAGAATTCTGTGACTATCTCTTGCAGAAGGTACAAATTCCCTCACCCCTAAAAAACGGATGTCCTGGCATGATACAAAATTGTTGCTTATGGTGAGGCTCCAGTTCTGGAGATCTGGGGAGTGTGGAGTACACCTTTATTGCTGTCATTCTAATCCAGTGTGGTTGTACTTGTGTGGGTCACATTTATAGTTCATATAAATCTGTTAGGGTCCCATTTATGAGTCATATAGATCTGTTTAAAAATTATTCCTATTCCATAGGGCTAAAAAAAACAACAAAGTTTTAAATATGAACGTACAATGAATGCGATTCCCAAACCTTTTGGTATAAATATCCCAGTTATAGGTCTAATAGTATCACAACTGTCCACAAGGATGGTTTTGGTTTTGAATAACTCTCAAAGGTTGATATGCCATTAAACCAAGAAACCAACCAACCAACTAACCAAATCTTAGTATAAAATGACTCCAGACGTGTTGACATGCCGTTTAAATCAACCAAACTTATATCAACATAAAGAACATTTATATGGAGTTAGGAAAGACGAGTTTAATAATAATAATAATAATAATAATGCACAACCCTGCACCTGTCCTAGAAAATAACACACATAAACTCCTAGGAGACTTTGACATACACATGGATCACCGAATCTCGGCCAGAAGACCAGACCTAATGATAATCAATAACAAAAAAAGAGAACTTGCAAAATTGTTGACTTTGCTGTCCCGGTTGACCACAGAATAAAACTGAAAGAATGGGAATAGAAGGATAAGTACCTCGACCTTGCAAGAGAATTGAAAAAAAAAACAAACTGTGGAACATGCTGATGACAATTATACCAATTGTAATTGGTGCGTTTGGAACAGTAACAAAAGGATCACTAAAGGAACTGGAGGACTTGGAAGTTGGCGGACGAGTGGAGACCGTCCAAACTACTGCACTATTGAGAACGGCCAGAATATTGAGAAGAGTCCTGAAGACTTGAGGAGACTTGCTATCACTCAAACTCCAGTGAAAGACCATCAGCTAACATTGTGCATTTCAACATAACACCCTTTGTAGTGACCCATGAATTAATAAATGATATCCCTCGAAGTGCTTTATAACTCCCTGTTTCTTATGCGTTCGTAAGTTATAACACTTATTGTGCATTTGTAAATGACTTCCATTATAGAGCCACATGCGTTTGTAAAACACACCCATTGTGGTGCCATGTGCCTTAGCAAATGACTCTTCTTGTAGTGCAACATGAATTAGTAAATAACTTTCCTTGTAGTTCCATATGCAATTGGGAAGGATCTCTTTTGTTGTGCCCTATGCTTCACTAAATGACTTGTTGTGCTATATGCAATAATAAATGGCTTCCTTTTTGTGTCATATGCATTAATAAATGACTCTCCTTGTACTTCATGCATTAGTGTTTCTTCTCGTAGTACCCACAGCATTAGTAAATGACTCTCTTTGTACTTTATTCATTAGTGTCTCTTCTCGTAGTACCCACAGCATTTATAAATGACTCTCCTTGTACTTTATGCATTAGTGTCTCTTCTCGTAGTACCCACAGCATTTATAAATGACTCTCATTGTAGTGCAATTTGTAATAGTATACAACTTCCCGTATTGTGTCCAATGAATTAATGACTTCTATTATATGATAACCATGTGGTAAAAATGATTTGCTATCGGGGTTTTGTAGTCAATATTTATCATTCCTGTTTGGACCTGGTTTACTGATGTCTCCCACAGTCCAACAGTAATATTTTATAGTCCTATTGAGGCACAGTAACCGATTTTATAGTGTTAATAATTCTATCCTCATTGGTTGAGTACGACAAAACACCTTGGAATTCAGTAATGTGTTGAGAGGCACCAGCGTTGAATCCAAATTTAATTTGATATAGTGTTTCCCTTTGAGTGGGCAATTACTTTCTTTTTCAATCGCTTGTGGCTCCACCGACAGTTTAACTGTCTCGGGTTAATTTAAATATTAAAATTAGGAAATCACGTTCATTGCACGTTTATGTATATATTTTGTTTGTTAATAATGACCCAGACGGTTGGAATGGGGGATCTAGAATACACCGACTAGATCTCTGCAGAGGAGTAAGACTCACTCAGTGAGTACGCTGTTGCCCAGTCGACTGAGGCTGTAGAATACACCGACTACATCTCTGCAGAGGGTTAAGACTCTCCCAACGAGTGCCCGGTGGCCCAGTCGGCTGGAACTATAGAATACACCGACTACAGCTCTCCGGAGGGGTAAGACTTCCCTAACGAGTGTCCTGGATATGGCCAGAGTTTCGGGGAATGCAGAGTACCTCTTCACTGCCATTGCTCCCAGGTCTACTCAGACCCATAGTGGTAGCACCAGAAAGGGTTCTATTTATAGGTTAGATAACTGTTTGATACTCAACAAATGATTTATGCTAAACGAAATTGTTTGAAATAGAACTGTTTATAGGTATAAAAACGGATTTGGCATTAAATACCCTACCATAGTTGATATGCCATAAAATCCAACCAACCAACCAACCAACCAACCTAGTTAATTCTTAATAGCTTTTTTTTGTGATTTCAAGTAATCTTATCTAATACAAAAAATTCACACTTTTGAATGGTTTCAAGCAACTAGCATTGATAAACCTAAGTAAATGATTGAACAGTTCTATTTGACTCATTGATGGGGCCTTAACAGGTACAACCACTCCGGGTCAGAGTGGACCTGTGAGTATAAACAATAAAGGAATACTTCATACACACCAGATTTCCATGATTGGATCTTGACCATCAGATGTGGTTTAATAAACACAGGACACTTGTTTGTTTGTGGGGGTTGAGTTTATCTCTGTGCAGGGGATACAATCAGCGTATTCAACGCCTCGAGAAAAGAGTGATTTTGCAATCTGATGTGCATTGTATCAGTCTGTTTTTGTCTTATTCCAGTTTTTTGTGATGTTTTTTTTATCAACAAGCAAATTGTTCATGACTTAATTATTTTCCAAAACATGTAGATTTCGAGGTACTAGTTTTCTGACAGCAGGGTTGTCATGTGATATTTACTGTCGTTCTAAAGGCGAGGCAGTTATCGGGTCAAGTTGGACAGATACTAACCATTGATCTTGATGCCTCAGTTTTCCCAGTTGACCACGTTTATCTCAGTGTCTTCAAGAAATGACATGAAAAATCTGAGGAACATTTCTCCTTCTCTCACACCTTTTTTAGACTCTTCGGATTTTTCCACTATTCTTTATCCTATTTACCCAACCCCTCCGCTCGGGCAGGATATGACACAAGGTCAATTTTTAAGCGGAGTTTAACAGGTTTGAATTCAGAGTTTTCCTTCTCCTAGACTAGTTGCCGCGCCAAGGCTGAAGAAGCTAGTCTGTCCTACTATTTACCCATAGCCGGAGGGAGAATTATTGGATTCATACCTTTCGCAAGGGTATAAGTGCTATGTGAAATGCAATCAGTCAGATAGCAAATTAAATGTTCCATAAGCCTCTGGAGGCAAGCAGAATCCATTACATCTTTCTTACATGTTTAACCCTTTTAGATTTCTTTAAAGTACTCCTTAAGAGATGGGGAGTTTGTAAAGAGAAGTAGATCGTACAGGAAATAGGTATCACTAGAGTTTAAAGTCTAACAATGATAATTACCCATACCAATAACTATAAGAGAATATGATTGATTTTTACGTCAAGTCAACATGTCTGGGGTTATTCTATGTCTAGAGGTTAAGGAATTACCTTCATTGTACCTTTATGTGTACATTTTTTGTGCAGTTGTTAAGTGTATCTTTGTGGGGCGGGGGGGTTGCACACGGCATTATTGATTACAAATAATTTTTTAACAGATCTATATAGCTGGAAACTTAGCAGTTACTACCACTTCAAGTCAGTGGACTCCGGAGTAATGGTATAAAATGGTACTCCACACTCCAGAATTGGATCTTCACTGTCAGGCGCAGTTTAGTATCGTATCCAGATCACTCCTTTTAAAGGGTGTCTTACCCCTCTGCAGGGGAATATAATCAGCGTATTCTACGTGACACCAAATGGTCGTTACGAAAGAATAGGCAAATGATAAAATCTACAAGTATACCTCATGATTATTTAACATACGTCTAAATCTTCAGCACCAAATACGCCTTCATTACCATTACTCCCAAGTCCACGCTGACCCAGAGTGGTAGTACATTTTAAGGATCCAATCTATGAATCAAATAGATCTGTTTAAAAATTATTAGTATTTCATTGAATTTTTGATGCCATATAACTGTGTACAAATTATTAATATTAGATAGGAATACTTGATGTATAACATGTAAATTACTTGTGTTTAAAATAGTTATTTGAAACAATAATTCTTAACTCATCATTTTTATTAATTACTTGAAACCATATAGCTGTGAACAAACAAATGAATATGGTCAAATAGAAATAATTTCATAAAACCATACAAATACTTCATCATCATCTCGTGCTGCTTGGACGGATTTCCCTTACTCTCTCTCTCTCTCGCCATCCATCGCTTCTCGCAGGTCTTCCAGGCTACATCCTGTGTCAGTACAAAGCTGTGGTTGATAAGTTCTAGTGGGTTCTCCTACATTTTTGTGTCCGTGTAAAAGGATTCAAAGGAGAACGTCGCTTATAAGTTCGTCCTTGATCCTCCGACAGTGTCCTGCATGTTTTTTTCGTCTAATTTGGATAGTCTTCGAGATGGGTGGTAGGTGACAGTACAGCTGCTGTTTGATAGGGGGTTGCTTCCAGAATATATTTAATGTAGCTTGTAGTATCTTGTTGCAATTGCCGTCAAGCTTTTTCTCCACGTGCTTAGTCAGCGTCCTAGTGGTGCATCCATACAGTAGTATGGACACTACTGATGATTGGAAAAAATTGCGTTTTATTTTATCGGATAGGGCTGACTTCCATATGACCGATAGCCTAACGATAGCTGTCCATGCCTTCACTAATTGCGAATTGATTTCATTTTCGGTAGACGTGACGCTGCTTCCTAGGTAGGTGAATTTGTCCACTAGTTTCTGAGAGCCACCATTTTGTGTGGAGATATCGTTACTTTGATTAAACTACATATACTCCATTTTGTCTGCATACACATATAGGCCGATGCCGCCTGCTGCCCGCTTCAGACTATGCAGCAGGGATTCGACCTCGACGAGTGTATTTGCCAGAAGTGCTGTATTATCAGAGTTGTCTGCATCCTTAATAGTTCGTGCGAAGTATTGTTTTCTTCTTGCCTTTTCCAGTGTAAGGCTATTTTCTTTCATTAAATCTATCTACGTCCGAAGTACGTAATCTAGGCAGATTATAAACTGGTATGGTGCTAATGTGTCCCCTAACATCACACCTGTGACAACGTCAAAGAAGTCTGTGTCTCCATCCGGTGAGCGTAATTTTACTTTCGTGTTTTTAAAGAGTATCATTATTGCAGCAACTGTCTCCTTGGGTTGTCCATTGGTTAGAAATGTTTGCTCCATCTTCCCTCTGTGTATAGAGTCAAATGCCTTGGAGAGATCTACAAATAGGAGTGTAGCTTCGAGGTTTTTTGCACGAACACCTAAAATTCGACTGCTTATCAGAATTTGTGATGTTGCGAACCGATTCCTACGAAAGCCATTTTGGTTTTCCCTCAGAATTTTCTTGGCATTTGTTGGGTTCTTTTTATTGCATAGGTTTTTACGTCGTCGCGTTTTTTCTTAACTGCTGTTTCCCAGGGAACTTGTCTGCCATTTCCATATGGGCATTGACGAATTTCTCGTATTCGTCATTCGGAGTCAGTGTTTCTGATATCTCCTAAAGTGCATCAAATTTGTTTTTAAGTGTTATCGTATATTTATCGCTAATTTCTCTATTGTTAAGCATGAACCAGTCATAACGTCCGGTCTTGGTTGTTTGCGACGCATTCCTGCGTTGGTTCAGACGTATCTTTGCCGTGACAATTGAGTGGTCGAAAGACGCCCCTTCAAAAGAGGAATATGCCTCTCAATTCAAAGCGCTATTAATCCATTTCTTATTCAGACGGATGTAATCTATCGGTGCTTTAGTTTGTGCTTTTATTTGTGTAGATGTTGGTCCATAGTTTTCCCTTTCTTTTCTGAAATTTAGTATTAAGGCATGTTAGTCTATTTTCTTGTATGAAAACCGTTAGGTGTTTCCCATTTCTGTTGGACGTGTTGTGTAAGCTGAATTTGTTTACGTTTTTACCTTATGGGCATTCATATCTCCTCCGATGAGGAGGAGGACGTTCTGTTTAGGGACGCTATGAACAAGGGAGGATAGCCCATTATAGAAGGTGTCTAGGTCTGTTTCATCACTAGTTTTAATAGGTCTGAAGCTGGAAATGATCGTTGTGCCGGGATTACCATTGAAAGTAGCGATCATTATTCTGGGTTGTATTTTCTCGATGGTGTTAAGTTATTTTAGGGCAGGTTCACTGAGAAGTATTCCAACACCACCTATGACTGCATTGAATGAGTTTTTACAGACAGATGCTGATACAAACATCTATCCATCGCCAGTATCGATGAATTTTATTTCTACTTCACTGTGATGGTATCTGTGTTTTTGTACGTATACTATGTCTATGTTATGCTCTGCAGCAGATGCTGTCAACTCCAGTTGGAGGCCTATTCTATTTAAATTTCTAACATTAAATATCGCTATTTGTATTGTGTTTTTGCATTTTAGTAAAATTTTTTTTGTCTTTGAGTTCTGTAGCTGATTTTTCGAACACTGTGGCCAGAGCTCTAACCTCCAGCGAAAAACTCTTTAGAAACATCGACACAAAAAATGTAAATATGAACGTACAATAAACGTGATTCCCTAACCTTAAAGCATAAAATAACCCTAGACTGTTTGACATGCCGTTAAAATCAATCTGATTAATGAATTAAAAGTTTTTTTTATAAGTGTCCTTAAGTGGATCCGATGTTATTTAACAATAATGTTTTAACAGTAAGAATATCTGCTGTTTTTGTTTTTTGTTTTTCTGTTTTTTGTTTTTCTGTTTTTTTTTTGGTTTTTTTTTTTTTTTTGTTTTTTGGCGGGGTAGTGCTGGAACTGCGGCCTTGAAATAAACGAGTAAATTCCAGTGACAGTTTTAGGTTTACTTTCGAACAAATACCATTGGGAAAGGTATGAACCCCCTTACCCTTCTAGGTATTAGTTAAATAGTATCACTGCTGTTCTACTACAATCATAGCTTTGACATTAAATCACCCAAATTATTATGCTGTCCTTTTAATACAATTAGTCTCTGTATTTACTGCACTTAAAAAATTGGCCTGTTGATGTCTCTGTATTTTTAAGATATGGGGCTTTAGAGAAAAACGTCTGATTAAGATTATATATGCCTGTACAGAATGGAAGGTAGGGGGTGGTGAAATAAGTGGCCAATGACAATTTTTGCCCTTGGGACTTAAATCTATGTCGGTAAATCCCTCATCTGCGAAACTATCAAACATACATTTAAATAAAAAATTCAAGCTCATAGTGAAAAAAGATTGCCGAGGTAATCAAGAAAAGCAGAAAGTCTGAAAAATATCAGACAGCAGCAGCTAGCACACAGATAAAATCAGATTTTGTCCATCACCACGACAATGTCGTATGCTGCATCGATTTCTACCAAGAACTGTTAGGGTCAATTTCTCAGCTGGGATTCTTTCAGACGGTGGAAATGCTGTAAACATCTTTACACAACTATTCAGTAGCCCTGTCCACGTGGTTTAGATTACGCTGTCTGTATACCCCACAGATGAATAAGACCACCAACAAAGAAGGTGTATCCTGGGTGTGACACTAAACTACATTTGATGGTGAGGCTCCTGTTCTAAAGGTTTGCAGAGTGTAAAGAACGCTTTCATTGCTATTACTCTTAAGTCCACACTTATCCGGTTGTACTGATCCCATCTATTGATCTGTTTAGAAATATTTGTATTCAGTTGGACGAATGGACAAAAAAAAAATCTCTTACGAGACAATTACACAAAAAATATAATTATGAACGTTTAATGAATGAAATTTCCTAACCTCTCGGCATAAAGTAGACTTAGATGGTCTTACATGCCTTTAAAATCTATCTATCAACAACCAGACTTGCGTCCTCATTTTGTTTGTTAATATAGTCAAAACGTTTCGGCCATCAGTACCTTATTCAGGCATCTTTCGTAATCAATAACTTTGGAACAACAAACCGATCCCTTTGTTCAATCTGCAATGGTAGATAGTTCTCATTCTTCTGACTTTGCTTTGGAGACTTCTAATTCTTCGAAATTCCTCGTCTGCTTCTTCAACTGAATCAAAGTATAAGACTTTTCATACATTGCTTGATTCATAAATTGAACTCATGCTTATATCCACTACGTCATTATCATGTAAGACAATTTAGAGGTGTTAACTTGGAGATTTTAAATCGAATGAGGATTATCAACCTCCGTGAACTGAGTTGCATTTAGTGTTATGGTTACCGAGTTCAAATCCTGGATGAGGCAGCGTTTCACTAATGCCCCTGGAAAATGCATGAATCCATAAATTCTCTATCCACTTCACCGCACCCAGATACACAGAAATAGTAGGGCAGACTGAGTTTCCAAGCCTTGGTCAGACAACCAGTCAAGGAGAAGGAAAAATTTGAATTAAAACCAGTTTTACTCTGCTAAAAAATTGACCTTGTGTCACATGTTGTCAGTAGTAAATGATTTACGTAAACTGAATAAAAGATCTGGTTTGAAATTCAAAAGTTACTGACTACGCCATATCCCTGACGGAGGACAACAGCCGAAACATAAATAATAAACGAAATGAGAATACAAGACTGAGTATATCAGAGAATAATACATGTACTAATTTCGGCAGTACATATACAACATCAGAGAATAATACAGGCTGATCAGTTTGCTTCAAACCTTTTATAGAGTTTTATCACTTATCTAGCAAAGGTTGCTGAGGAATTTAGAATCATATCAGAATCGAGAAGTAGCTGACTTTAGATCAAGATACTCTATTATGGGATATTATGTTTATAAGCTACAAGAAAAGGTTCAGGAGGTGCTTGTAACGTAACGGTTAACGTCCATGGAAGTGGACACTGCAGTTTGAGTTCAAATCCTTGACGAGGCTCTCTGCATTTCACATAGCGCTAGTAACCAAGGGAAAAGTATGAATCAAACAATTCTCCTGTTCCCCACCCCAGCTATGTATAGGTAGTAGGGGGTCCTGGGCTCTTTATCTTTAGTATGGCAACCGGCTTAAGAGAAAGAAAAACACCGTTTTCAAACCGGTCATACACCGCTTAAAAACTGACATCGTGTTACACCCAGTCCATGATGGAGGAGTTTGGTAAATATTAAGCAAAAAATACATAAAAAAGGTACAGTAATGTAACATCCTGTTCTATCTTACGTTTAGGGACTATGAAAAAAGCCCTTTAAAGATAGAAACATGGTAATCAAAATTCTTTCACTCTTACTCACTGGTTCCTTTATTTGATTTAGTCGGTAGGGGCTGTACTCATGAAGCATGTCTTGCATACAAATAGCCCGATGAAAGTCTACAACTGATTTCATTTTAGAGCGGAGGGGTTGGGTAAATAGGATCTGTACGAGTATTTAGTATATTATTTTATCATTAGTCCTTTTGCCAGTATGTATACGTATATATATATATATATATATATACACATATATATATATAGGAATATATATATATATATATATATATATATAACGTTGGTGTCTGTAACCTTTTGCTTCATGCTTTACGCATTTATCAGAGGCTCTCTAATGAATGCTTAAAGCATGAAACCCAGGTTTACAAACACCACCATGTTATATATATATTCGTATATCATTGATATTGAGCACTATTTAATAATACCGCAAAATTTGGTCCACCATTAACTCACCAAGCGACCTAGTGATTACCATGAATTAGTTATATATATATATATATATATATATATATATATACTCTCTTTCTCTCCATATATATATATATATATATGACCATCCAAGTAAGACGAGCAAGACATGGTGAGACTGAGGAAGACCGACCGATGAACACATAAATAACGTTCTCCTATAGAGTCCTACACATGGACATACCAATGGCTAAGGAGCAAAAATTGACATTGATCAGTTTTGTGTTGACAATAGATACCGTCTAAAGGACTTATGTAAAGAAATGGCCAATAAGGATGGATGGATTGAGAAAAACAAAGAAATACGTATAATCACAAATGCTTTAATGATGATGATGATGATGTATTTATATCCTAGTCCTTTTGCCAGTATATACAGGACATTACCATTGCGTATTATAGTTATTGGGTTTCCTACTTGGTGTCATGATTGAATACAATGTGATGTCATGAAATTTGATTTAAAAACGATTCTCAGTTAGTGTTTCATACAGTCTTGCATTTCAGTCAGCTAATTTTATTCAACACGCACACACATAAACGTATTTGGTATACTGGATATGACATTAAACTGCATCTGTTTGCAGTAAAGGTCAAGGTTCTTGAAACAGTCCCTAATAACATGGAAAAAATCGATGAACGAGATTAAAGGAAGGATTGAGATCATCCAGACCAGAGCACAATAAAATTTGGCTATGATACTTAAAAGTGTTTGAGACTTAGGAGATTTGCGGCCACTCACACTCCAGCGAAAAACCAGTTAGAGCTGGAGTGAAAAACCTGAGACGAATAATAATAATAATAATAAATGGGATACCAAAGATCTGTAATCTCGGCCAGACAACCAGACTTAATGACAGTCAACAAAAAAAAAAAAAAAAAGAGAACCTGAAGAATAGTGGAATTTGTCGTACCGGCGGACCACAGAGTAAAAATAAAAGAAAACGAAAAAAAAAAAAAAAAAAAAAAAAAAAAAAGAGGGAGATAAGTACCTAGAACTTGCCAAAGAGTAAAAAAACAAACAAACAAAAAAAAAAAAAACAAACAATGGAACATGAAGGTGACAGTGATACCAATTGTTATAGGTGCGTTAGGAACAATCCTCAAAGTTTTGGTAAAGGCACGAGAAAACTTAGAAATCAGATGACAATTAGAGACCATCCAAACTACTGCATTATTGAGATCGGCCAGAATACTAAGTAGAGTTCTGGAAACTTCAGGAGACTCGCTGTCACTCAAACTTTAATGAAATACCATTAACTAACGCTGATGTGAAAAACTCTCAAGGGATAATAATAATAATAATGATAATATCAAAGCAAGAATGGATAAGACGCAAGAAAAACAGCAAATGAAGGTTATGTGGTGATGAAAACGAAACGATCAATCACATAATAAGTGAATCCAGCAAATTTTCACAGAAATAGTATAAGGCTAGACACAACTGGGTGGGAAAAGTGATCTACTGGGAATTGTGCAAGAAATTAAAATTTGACCATACGAACAAATGGTATATGCACAACCCAACATCTGTCCTAGAGAATGAGACGCACAAACTCCTCTGGGACTTTAACATACAAACCGATCACCTAATCTCGGCCAGACGACAAGACCTTGTAATAATCACAAAAAAGAAAGAAAAAAAGAGAACTTGCACAATGATGGACATTGCTGTCCCAGCCGACCACAGAGTAAAATTGAAAGAAAGCGAAAAGAAGGATATGTACCTGTACCTTGCTAGGGAATTGAATAAACTGTGGAATATGAAAGTGACGGTTATACAAATTGTAATTAGCTCTCTTGTGACAGTCACCAAAGGATAGGTACAAGAACTGGTGGACTTGGAAATAAGAGGAAGACAACAGCATTATTAAGATCGGCCAGAATACTAAAAAGAGTCCAGGGGACTTGAGGAGAATTATTGTCACTCAAACTCCAGTGAAAGAACATCAGCTAACGCCGGTGTGTAAAAGTCTCAAGGAGTAAAAATAATAACAATGATAAACTATGGAATGTGAAAGTGACGGTGATAGCAATTGTAATTTGTGCGCTCGGTACAGTCACCAACGGATTGATACAAAGACTTGAGGACTTGAAAATAACAGGACGAGTGGAGACCTTCCAAACTACAGCATTGTTGAGATCGGCCTGAATACTGAGAAAAGTCCGAGAGACTTGAGGAGACTTGTTGTCACTGAAAATCCCAGTGGAAAACCATCGGCTAAAGCTGGTGTGAAAAACTTTTAAATAATAATAATGATAATAATAATAATAATAATAATATGAAAGTGACTATTGTACCAATTGGGATTGGTGCTTTTGGCACAATAACTTAAGGATTATTAAAAGGCCTGGAAGACTTGGAAGTTGGCGGACGGGTAGAGACTATCCAAACGACAGCATTGCTGAGAACGGCCAGAATCCTGAGACGAGTCCTGGAGACTTGCTGTCACTCAAACTCCAGTGAAAAACCATCTGCTAACACTGATATGAAAAACTCTAAAGGAATAAATAAATAAATAATAATAATGATAATAATAATCACTTCGAGCAACGCGCATAAACGGATCGAATTGGAAACCTCCAGGCTATGATGGCGTTCATAGATTCTAGTTTGAAAAATTCACTTTCATCCAAGACAGACTGAGTAGATGCCTAGAAGAAGCAAATATAACCGAATGAATGACAAACGAGAAAACAACCCAGGTCCAAAAAGACCCCGAAAAAGAATCATGCTCAGCAATTATTGACCGATAACATGATTACTTATCGTATGGAAAATCCTAACAGCGCAAAATTACGGAGGAGAGTTTTCCCAATAGCCCGGGCGACCTGGGTTCAATTCCAGGTCGAGTCATACCAAAGACTCAAAAAATGGTACTTGATGCCTCCTTGCTTAACACTCAGCAATATAAGGTAGGGTAAACTGAAGCAATCCAGAGAAAGGAGTATCGCCCTCCCTAACACTTCGGTGTAGTAGCTATCGAAAAGGGAGCCTTCGAGTCACCCTCGACTAAGGTCGCCAACTTTACTTACTATGCCGCAGACTATTTCCCGAAGTACAGAAAAGATTCTTGTGGGATCAAGAGGAACTAACGACTTATTGTACATTGATTAGGACATCCTCAAAAAGAGCAAAGCAATGCGGAAAAATGTACGAGTGGTGTGGGTTGTCAACAAAAAGGTCAACCTGGACAATGGATTGGTTAAAATATACTAGATTTCTGACAAAGTCATAAATTCATCACGGAAGTCGTGAAAAACTGGTAAGTGGAATTGGCAGCTGGGAGAAAAACTTTAATTGTGGTGAAGACCCAGAGAGGCATCTTCGAGGGAGATGCGCTGTCATTATTACTATTTGTAATAACAATGATACCACTAATTACATACTTAGGAAGTGCACTAGGGGCTGCAAATTTAAACATCACAAGAAAAGATTAATAACCTCATCTACATGGGTGACATCAAACTGTGAGCAAAAAATGAAAAAGAATTGGGGACTCTGACATAAGAAATAAGAATTTACAGTCAGGATATAGGGATGGAATTTGCCATGCTCATAATGAAAAGTGGAAAAAGGGAAAATAACGAAAGGAATAGAACTACCAAATCAGGAAAGAATCAGAATGTGTGGATAAAAGGAAAATTAAAAATACTAATGGAGGCGGACACCATCAAAAAAGCAGAGATGAAGGAAAAAATAACGAGAGTACCTTAATCGAAAGAGAAAAATTATCAAAACCATTCTCTACAGCAGATATCTCATCAAAGGAATAAACATCTAGGTGGTTCCCCTAGTAGGATACTCGGGGCTATTCTTGAAATGGACGAGGGAAGAACTTCAACAAATGGACCAGAAGACAAGAATGTTGACGACAATGCTCAAGGCCTTGCATCGAACAGATGACAAAGACAGATCATATATGTCAAGAAAAGAAAAAGATTAAGAGGAATTACCAGTATTGAAGATTGTGTGAATGCACCAATATGAAGACTTGAAGACGACATTAAAATGTGCAAAAAGGATTCATTACAGCGGGTAGTAACCCTACTATCAACCTAAGGACAAATCAAGCAACAAATCTTAGGAAACAAATGGGAAGAGAAAAATTGTGAGGATATTTCAAAAGACAAACTGGTGAAATTTCACATGAGAACACCTGGACATGGCAATGAAAAGGAAATCTGAAGACAAAAACTGAATATCTTCTATTAGTAACATAAAAAACGCCATAAAGACCATCTATTTTAAAGCTAAAATTGGAAGTGAAAATTATATGGTCATCTGAATGAAACGATTAATTACGTAAATGAATGAAGTGAACTAGTTCAAAGGGAGAATAAGACAAGACCCGACAATTTTAAAAAGCTCAAAAGATCTATCTATCTATCTATCTGTTTATGTGGTGCCTTCAATAAGTTTCCAGACTTTTTTGTACTTGCATTTAAAATTGTCGTAGACTCTTGAAAATTCACTATGTTATTGCTATACATCTTATGAGATGACACACCAATTTTTATGATTTCAGCTTCAAATGAACAGCTACAGCAGCAATTGGAATACACCCTACTAAATCCTGATTGTCACTGCTGGTGAGTTTCAAAAATGCAATCTGGACTTTAGAAGAACGATATGCAATAGAATTCTGTTGTAAAATTAGAAAATATGCCACAGAAACGTATGGAATGCTTAAGACTGCTTTTCGACCATCTTGCACGAATCGACCATGAGTTTTTGAGTAGCATAAGAGATTCAAGGAAGGCAGGGAGTCTGTGAGGGATGATAAGAGGTGTGGGAGGAGTAAGGAAGTCAATACACCACAGTTGATTGGCCAAAGGGTTAGGGTTAGGGTCACTATGTTGAAGTTTTAAAGGAGTTCAGGTAGAGATTCCGTCGGAAGAGGCCAGCACTCTTTAAATCGGGTCAGTGCCATTTCCAACAGGACAATGCAACAGTCCACAACTCCATCCTTGTTACAAACTCTTTTAGCAAGATGGGCATCAAGACAGCTCCTCACCTTCCCTATACTCCAGACCTAGCTCCCTGAGACTTTTGCTTATTCCCTAAGCTGAAAGGCTGTCGTTATGAGACAATTGAGGAGATGAAAGAGGCTGTGACGAAGGTCATTGATACACTCACACAAGAGGACTTAAATGGGGCCTTCCAGAAGTTGTTGAAACAATACAAGGGCATTGCAGCAGGAGGAGATTAGTTTGAAGGGGACTAGAGTTTCATGTGTGTACTATCAATAAAAGTGCCCCGACGAAATAAGTTTGGAAGCTTATTTAATGATCCTCGTATCTATATATCTATCTATCTATCTATTCACTTTCATAAATGGGTGAAGGTCTACAGGGATACAAATGTGATGGTAAATTTCTAACTTATATATATATATATATATATATATATATATATATATATATATATATATATATATATTGTACACTATAAAGTAATAGTGAATAATATTGTTTCTGGACTTACAACTCAGTTCTATGCCTTGTTATAAGCAAAGCTTCGGGCATTGATAAATGAAATTCATAATTTGAAATCGTGAGGATGGTGAATATCGTGGGCTTAAATGTGACTGAGCAAACCCAATTTTCCAATACGTGACGAACAATTGCAAAAGATGAGTTTTGATTGCTCGGCATTGCAGTAGTCTGAAGTATTTGTGAAGATATTCGAGGGAATATACTGGTTTATTCGTATATCTAATCTCTGACTGGTGCGACCGATGTTGCCAACATCCTATTTTCATAAAAATTTGTAGATATTTACAGATATTTTCTTTAGAAAACACCCTTATTCAAATTTAAGAATGACCCGTAACTTAATAGAATTTAAGCAATATGGCAATAGCTGCTTTCGTTGCAAATGGAAATGGTGAACTGAGTTCAAATCCTAATCAAGGCTGTTTAAATTTCACATAGCATTAATATTCAAGGGAATGGTATGGATTTAAATGTTCTCCTCCAGCTATGGTCTAATAGTAGGACAGACTAGACTCTTTTGCCTTGAATAGCAGCCTATAAATGAGAAGTAAAACTCGGGTTTTAAACTTGTTAAACTCCACTTAAAAATTGACCCTGTGTCACATCTTTCTCATGTTGAGCGCTTGGTTAACTACTCTCGCGCACACACACACACACACACACATATATATATATGTTTGATTAAATAATAAAGACACATTTTGTCAATATAATTTTATTAAGATTCTTTCAAGTTTCCTGACAAGTGCCTTTGGTTTTAGGTTGGAATCGATTGATGAATTTACCAAAATTGTCCTGAGCACTTTTGGACCATTCATAGGCTATCTACCAAATCCAATCTAAGACCAAGACACTTGAAAGGATGCTTAAATGAAAGACTTTTACCCAACCATGCACACAAACACACACACACACACATATATATATATATATGTGATATTGAAGTTCTCAAAATCTCAAAGTGCAATAGAAAGAAATCTTTTTTTAAAATTATAACTCTTTGAATTGTATCTTTTTGATTCATATTATTATCTTACCATTTATAAGCCAATAATCCATAGTACATCGTCCACTATAACATTCACAGAATGCTTTGTATATATTTAAAGATGTTTCCTATATTTTTGTTCGAGATGTTAAAAATAGATGCTAAGAAGGCTGCCTTTTATAAACACAAAGTATTTGTCGAAAACTTAATTAACTGTTTTTGTTATTTCAATTTAAGTGAAAAATAATGGATTTAAACTTTGTTTTGTCTAAATCTTATTTTTAGAATCTTTAGGGTTAGATAAAGATATGTGAATATTAAGTTGTGAAAAAAATACGTAGAAATGAATAAAAATAAAAAGACAGACTTAAGAATAAAAACAAATTAAAACGTCAGACTTAAGAATAGACAATCTTTCAAAATGACTTTTAAAATTTGCATTGTCAGGAACTACAAGATCTGTGATCTTTGCCTAAAACCAAAGAGTCATGCTCCAGTATGTATCCGCAGGATGAGAGTGTAGTATCTGCTTACTTTTTCTCTGATTGAAATGTCATTCTTCTGCACATCTGTCTAAGATAAGAGTGTAGAGTCTGTGCACTTTTCCTAGGATTAAAGAGCTACTCCCAAGAATGTCTGTTAAGGATTATAATGTTGCATCTATTCACTTTGATTTGGCTTAAAGTTTAATTCCCCATCACTTCTCTTTAGGATAAGAGTGTTGTATGTGTTTATTTTGATTTAGATTAAAAATACTCTTCACACACACACACACACACACACACACACACACACACACACACACACACACACACACACACACACACACACACACACATCCACGTATATATATATATATATATATAGAGAGAGAGAGAGTATGTTCTCAAAACTCAACATGAATACCGATTAGCATAACAATGGAATTTTTCCTTTAGGTAGTGTCACACACACACACACACATCCACGTATATATATATATATATAGAGAGAGAGAGAGTATGTTCTCAAAACTCAACATGAATACCGATTAGCATAACAATGGAATTTTTCCTTTAGGTAGTGTCACACACACACACACACACACACACACACACACACACACACACACACACACACACACACACACACACACACACACACATATATATATATATATACAGTATCATCTATAAACAACTACACTCCAAATAATCTTTTTGTAAAAGTCAATTTTCTCCCAAACTGGAGAGATTAAAAGTTATTTTTTCTAACTTTATAAATCAAAATGGTTGAACAATTTATGACCACACCTAACTGCATTAAAAATCATTGACTCAAAATATAGATATGTTGCTATCCAAAAATAAGTGCATTTAAAATATACTTATAAAATAGAATTTCAATGCATAAGAGTTTGATAATTTATAATTGCTAATGATATCTGTTTTGACTCAATAATCTTTCAGTAGAAATAATAAAATCATTGTGTATTTCTTTTAATCGAAAATTATCTTTTTATAAGAAATTATCGTGGTGTACTTATTCATTGGTGATATTATATGTATATATATCTATATATTAATTCTAACTTGCCTGTATATATGCAGGTGTGAATCTTTTTTACTTTCGGGCATGGACCACCAATTGACCGGACATAAAAATATTGCTTGACTAAAAGTCTCTGGGACACCCTAAAAAGCATAACAATAGAATTGAATACTTTGAAGTTGCGGTCTAAGTGGTCTTCTCAGCTTTATCTCCACTTAGACCGGGAGAAGTGAATGATTGGTCTCCGCACAGAATGCACACATACACACACAAACACACACACTTATCTACACCCACAACACACATAATCAACGTACGCTAATAACACTTATCTCCCAAACTGGAGAGATTAAAAGTTATTTTTTCTAACTTTATAAATCAAAATGGTTGACCAATTTAGAGGTGCCCGTAGTGTAATGGTTATCGTCGAAGGAAATAGACATGGCGACACGAGTTCAAATCCTGGACGAGACTGATTGCATTTCACATAGCACTAATACCCTTGGGAAAGGTATGAATCCAATTATTCTCCCTCCAGCTTTGGGCAAATAGCAGGGCAGACTGGTTTCTTCAGCCTTGGTGAGGCAACTAGTCTAGGAGAAGGAAAACTCTGAATTCAAACCTGTTAAACTCCGCTTAAAAATTGACCTTGTGTCAAATCCTGCCCGAGCGAAGGGGTTGGGTAAATATGATAGAATAACCCTTATCTCTGAGGATATGTCTAAGGTCACACATACGCATACGCACACACAAACACACACATACACGCAAACACAAAAATGTATGTACCAACACTTATGATCAACTCGCAGTCAAACATACATTTAACCCAATATACTACCACATCAAAGATCGATTGCGCCATGCACTCTCCCAAATATTTTTGTCATTCATTCTATTAAAAAAAAAAAAAAAAAAAATGACACTATGCGTCCCAGTTTTGCATGCCACCTCCCCCAAGGTGGCTCTTCAGACAACTGGGTCTGCATTAAGAGGTCATCCTCCCATCTTATTTCGCCGATGGGGTCACTTCAGACCATTCCACTTTTCCATTTTCTGTTCCTGAGTTCCTTGGCTCTCATGTAATCATAGCCTTGATTCTCAACAAGAATTCCACCTGCATAACAGCTGCATAACAGCTGCATAACAGCAGCATAACAGCTGCATAACAGCTGCATAACAGCAGCATAACAGCTGCATAACAGCTGCATAACAGCAGCATAACAGCTGCATAACAGCTGCATAACAGCAGCAACACCGAGAAGAAGAAGAAGAAAAAAAAAAAAACGGGTTATTTACCATTGAGAAAAATAGCAACAGTAGAGCAATGAACAAGGCGCATTTTACACACGCCATAACAATACATCGCCAGATGATCCTTAAATGTCCCTCCAAGCGAGGGCAGGGGTTAATTACTCCATCAAAAATGAACTGGGGTAGTTTAATCACTCACCTCACGAAGAAAACAAACACGCAAACAAACAAAAACAAAACAAAAAAAAAAACAAAAACATGACCTGTAGCTTTTTTCTTTAATCATCCCCCCTCCCAATATTGGAGGGCTAAACTCTTTCTAATCTGCCTCCACGAAAAGAAAATGAACTGGGGTAGTTTAATCACTCACCTCACGAAGAAAACAAACAAGCAAACAAACAAAAACAAAACAAAACAAAAGAAACAAAAAAAATGACCTGTAGCTTTTTTCTTTAATCATCCCCCCTCCCAATATTGGAGGGCTAAACTCTTTCTAATCTGCCTCCACGAAAAGAAAATGAACTGGGGTAGTTTAATCACTCACCTCACGAAGAAAACAAACAAGCAAACAAACAAAAACAAAACAAAACAAAAGAAACAAAAAAAATGACCTGTAGCTTTTTTCTTTAATCATCCCCCCTCCCAATATTGGAGGGCTAAACTCTTTCTAATCTGCCTCCAGGAAAGGAAAATGAACTGGGGTAGTTTAATCACTCACCTCACGAAGAAAACAAACAAGCAAACAAACAAAAACAAAACAAAACAAAAGAAACAAAAAAAAAATGACCTGTAGCTTTTTTCTTTAATCATCCCCCCTCCCAATATTGGAGGGCTCAACTCTCTCTAATCTGCCTCCACGAAAAGAAATTCTGGAGGA
>CAUZXS010002110.1:317500-320000 GCA_963585895.1 Sepioteuthis lessoniana
AACATAAGCTTTCATACGTTACTTGGAGAGGAGATGTGCCTACCAAGTAATCCTACCATTGCTTTATGAGATACTATGAAGAAGATTTCCTTTGCCTGAAAAAAAGTTATTGGAGCATAACATAACATAATCTAATAATTTGGATATCTCACAATGAGATAAATAGTGAACTGATCTGCTTGAATATGTCTACATTATACCAAGTTAAATTCTTACTTAGTGTTCCATACTTATGGCAATGCATCAAAAATAAGGAACATTTGAAAAGTTCCTATTAATACAACTACTGTATTAATGATGTTTTGAGAAAGAGTTTGTTTAATTTGCACAGATTCTCATTTTTGCTGACCTCTGTGTTGTTCTTTATATTTGTTTTGGAGATGTACTCTTCCATTTGAATCAATCAAAGCAAATCGATACTCTTTATAAATTTAAATATAGGATCACTGAAAACATTATGTGTTCGATAGCTTTTAACAGACAAATATTTTATGACTATCATCATTATACAAAGTTGTAAAATCTAAAGAAAAATTTATGGTTGTCAATGCCGATATTATGTGTGCGTGTGTGCGTGTGTTTTAAATTCATTTTCATATGTGTGGAAACTAATTTTCATTGTGATATAGTTTGTTTATTTAAGAACTAACTTATGGTTAAAGACTAATAACGGGTAAATATATGCGTCAATTTAGTTTGTGCATTTTAATAAACTCAAACTACTATTACAATAATATCAAATATATCTATCTAAACGTCTACTAATGTTACTCTTTATTTCTTTCTTTGTTTCTTTCTTTCACAGACTGTTCATATCTATCTATCTATCTATCTATCTATCTTCGTACTGATTTTGTGTAATGAATTATATCTTTGATATAAACATTTTAAACCATATTTGGGCAATTTTATCTGTGTAACATGTATGTTCATCCCTATATCATATGTGCATGTACATGTAATACACTGAAACGTGTATGTGTGAATATATATATATATATATATACCAATACAAAATACAATATACAATATTATATATATGCCAATACAAACCAATGCTATATATATCTGCCTATACAAACCGACTTTTCATAGACGCTGTGTTTTTTCTATAACCTTTGAAAAAGTTTACATTTCGTGACTTAATCTATTTTTCGAATATTTTTTCCGTATCGTTAAACCTTTATTTCAAATTCAAAATTCCCATCCAGAGGATGACCTAAAATATTTTTCCAGATATACATTCCACGTTGAATTTTCATAATTTCATCACTTGGAACATTTCTATAACAGTTCGAAACGCGTCGGTGAACGGAGACAAATATTATTAAAATTTTCTCATCCAGTTATATATTTATATATATTTTTTTCTGTCCGTTTCTTCTTTTTACACCGTATCTGTTTGATTCATTTCAACTTCATATCTTACTGAAATAAATTTATATAGTCTGATGTGCATATGTTTAAGAGTATTTGCATATGCTTAAGAGTAAGTGCTTAAATTGCATGGGTAAGTGCATAAATTGTCCAAAAAATGTACACAAACTTCAAGAAACTCAGAATTAATGAATCGTTTAAGCCCAAAACATTTTATATTTTTACAGTTTTATCAAAATAGTTATTCTTAATCATAGAAATATTTAGTCAAAATTATTGATCATCACACATAGTCGTTATTATTATTTACTCCTTGAGAGTTTTTCACATCAGTTTCAGCTGATGGTCTTTCACTGGAGTGACAGCAAGTCTCCTCAAGTCTCCAGGATTCTTCTCAGTATTATAGCCGATCTCAATAGTGTAATAGTTTGGATGGTCTCCACTCGTCCTCTTATTTCCTAGTCTTCCAGTCTCTTTTCTAATCCTTTGGTGACTGTACCAAGAGCTCTAATTACAACTGGTATCACCGTCACTTTCATGTACCACAATTTTTTCAGTTTTATTGCAAGGTCGAGGTACTTATTTCTCTTTTCGCTTTATCATTATTATTATTATTGTTTACTCCTTGAGATTTTTTCACATCAGCGTTAGCAGATGGTCTTACACTGGAATTTGAGTGACTGCAAGTCTCCTTAAGTTTCCAGGACTCTTCTCGGTATTCTGGCCGTTATCAATAATTTAGTAGTTTGGATAGTCTCCACTAATCCTCTTATTCCCAAGTCCTCCAGTTCCTTTAATAGTCCTTCGAAGACTGTACCAAGAGCACCGATTACAATTGGTGTAATAATCACTTTCATGTTCCACAATTTTTTCAATTCCCTAGGTACTTATCCTTCTTTTCACTTTCTTTTTATTTTACTCTGTGGTCAGCCGGGACAGCAAAGTCTACAATTTTTCAAGTTCTCTCTCTTTGTTATCATATTTATTACTTTAAATTAAGTTTCTTCTTTCATCTTTTTGTTTCATTTGAACCTATAATCAGAGTGTTCAACAGATATTCAACCCACAGAAGCTTCAAGAAAGAATGGAAGTTTCATTCTATACGCCCAGGATAATTCACTTA
>CAUZXS010002110.1:325000-335000 GCA_963585895.1 Sepioteuthis lessoniana
GTACCAATTACAATTGGTATAATCGTAACTTTCATGTTCCACAGTTTTTTAAAGTCTCTAGCAAGGTCCAGGTACATATTCCTCTTTTCGTATTCTTTCAATTTTAATCTGTGGTCAACTGGGACAGCAAAGTTCACAAACCCGCGAGTTCTCTCTTTTTTATTGAATATTATAAGGTCGTGTCGTCTGGCTACAATTCTTCTCCAGGACTTCACCAAAGACCTAGAATGAGGGAAGGTAACGATTACATGCATTCTATGTATTTATATTATCTGCTGCCTCTTTGAGTGATATTTTTTAGTCACATTGATGATACTATTAAAAAGAAATGAGCAGTTCCGCAAAGTGCGTTTTTTTTTAACATTTCATATAGGCTGGGACTACCAGGTATCTTGTTAATGTGTTTATTTGTCTCGTTCTTGATCATACTATTACTCACCTGGAGGTAATTTTTCTATTTCTATTTCTATGTCATTTTATTATATTCTTTAATACATTTCTATTTGTTATCTCTGACATATCAATTAGAATACATGTTATATTTTATAATCCTAAACCACTTTATCAGGTCTATTGATCTTTTTGCAAGATTTCTCCCCTAGTAGTTACTTGTATCCGTCACTGAAGCGGCAGATAGTCTCTTCAGTTCTTCAGGACTTTTCTCAGGATTCTTTCTCATCTCAACAGTGTTGTTATCTAGATGGTCCTAATTATTCTTTAGACCACCACTTCCCCATATCTTGTTTCAAAGGTTATTTATACATCTACTTGTTAACACATGATTTATGATGGTAACATACTGGGAAATGAGTCATCATCATCATCTCAAATTGTCAGCATCTTTCTCAGTATCTTTACAGATCCCAGGAAAACCATAATAGGAGCAGTTTTGGTTCTTATTCATATCTTTAAGGATTTGATTGATTAATCCATTGAGTTTACCGGCATGGCAACCAGTCAAAGGTTATTTTATCTGCTGAGGTTAAGGAAACATGTTCATTGTAAGCTCATCTTTGAATTTTTTTGTGCTGTTGTTTTTTTAAGATTTTTTTGCACACGGTCCTATCAAATATAAATAATTTTTAAACAGATCTATTTGAACCATAGATGGGATCTTAACAAGTACTACTCCTCCGGGACCGAATAGACCATGGAGTAATTGCAATGAACAGATACTCTACCTTCTTCAGATCTCTAGAACTAGAGCCTCACCCTCAGAAGCCATTTAGGATCATACTCATGACACCTCTTAGATTGGTCTTACTTTTCTGCAATACATATTTACCAACCCCTCCGCTCGGGCAGAATATGACACAGGATCAATTTTTAAGCGGAGTTTAACAGGTTTGAATTCAGAGTTTTCCTTCTCCTAGACTAGTTGCCGCGCCAAGGCTGAAGAACATAGTCTGTCCAACTATTTACCCATAGCTGGAGGGAGAATAATTGGATTCATACCTTTCCCAAGGGTATTAGTGCTATGTGAAATGCAATCAGTCTCGTCCAGGATTTGAACTCGTGTCGCCGTGTCTATTTCCTACGACGATAACCATTACACCTAGGGGACATTCACTTTTCTGCAATACAGTAAGTGTATAATCCTTTTATTATTCTTATTGGTTATAATTTTTATCTTCACGGAAGATCCTTATAGACCATGGATACAATTTGAAATCACATAGAACTTTTCGTTGTTCCTGATAAAAGCTGTTAATGTCCTAGGACATGATCTAATTGAACTCATTAAATAAAATCAGTAAATGAAGAGTATTTAAACCTACATTGCCCACACAAAATAAAACTCACAAAATATTATGCTTGGGTTTCCTTACCACTAGGTAATGGTTAAAAAACTAGTGGCAAAGACTATTACTGCTGAAGTGAATTTGGTTCTCACTGTGTACAAGACTAAGTTAAGGTTAGTAAATAGACACACATATCCACACATACACAGATACACAGACACATACACGCATGTACACACTCTCCTCAGATATATATATATACATATATATATATATATATATATATATATATATATATATATATAACTATGAAAATAATTCCTACATGGGCAAGAGCGAGTCTACCTAAGTTTCAACAAACGGCTCTTTAGGATTGCACTTAATATATATATATATATATATATATATATATATATATATATATATATATTGTCAATATGGTAATAGCTCGGAAGACAAGAATTTTTCATATTTTTGTATAAATATTTTCTTAAAAACGACAATATTATGGCACACACAGACACAAAGACACACAGACACAGATACACACAGCCACTATCCCCCCATATATATATATATATATATATATATATATATATATATATATATATGTATGTATGTGAATGAACCTCTTTATCCTGCTCACTAAAACCTTTAATGGTATCACTGCGGTTTTTCCAAAAGGATAGTTTTGACATTAAATAACCCACGAAGGTTGATATGCCATTAAACAAAGAAACCAAATCTGACTAAATCGAAACAAACCAAATCAAACATATATAAATATATATATAATATCATCGATAAATGAATACGTCCCAGGTAATTTTTTCTAAAATGTTAATTTTCTTTTAAACCAAAGAAACCAGGATGTTATCATTCTTTGTCGAATACTATGTAATCAGAACAGATATTATTAGTTAATAGTAATTACTAAATCGAACTGACACTCTGTTACCAAAAATATAAACGTAGCTGTTGTAAAAGAAAATCCTCCCGTACATACATTTATGCAATGTTTAAAATTTTGTCTGAGAATTCGTGCGAATTTTTATATTCTTTACATGTGTGTTCGTGTATAAAGATATATATTTTTTTTGTGTGTATGTGAGTGAATCAATTTTCTGTACAAACTATCACAGTCTATTCATATCTATCTATCTATCTATCTATCTATCTATCTATCTATGCTAGCATATTTGCTTCTCTCTGTCACTCTCTGTCTCTCTGTCTCTGTGCTTGTTTTATTCGACTTGTTATCTTTTGCCAAAATTCATATTGTTTTTAGACAAAATTTTCCCAAGATACGAAATCATGGAGACTTTTTTTATGCTCTTGTTTTCTTTCTCTATCTTTCTTTCTTTCTTTCTTTCTTTTTTTTTTTCCTATATTTTCTTTATTATTTTAACAACCGAACACATTGTTTATTTCAGCGTTTGTATAACTTATTCAAACACTAAGACTGACGGCATGGTGAGAGGGTTTTTTTCTTATTTATGTTTTTAAGTGTTTAACACATACATGGGCACACACGTGTATGTATGTATGTATGTATAGACGTGTACACATATGCATGCCGGTTCATATATTCGTGTATACATATTAATGTAGACACACGCGTTTAATTCTGGATGGGTCCCTCTTCGAAATCTGTGTTACTTTAAGCTAAGCTTGGGAAATGATAATATACACGCACATACACAAATACACGTACGCACATATACACACATACACATGCATATATATGAATAAATAGGGATAGTTAGATCGATAGATAGATAGATTGTGTCAGTCAGTGAAAAATTATCATTTTCATGTCAGTGCTCATACCGGTAGTAATAGGTGATTTCCGCTGAAATTCGAGTGAAACCAAGTTTTTTCAGCTCTCCAGGACTCTACTCAGTATTTTAACTTACCTCGGTAGTGTTTTGGCCCGGACAATTTTAATGCTTCCAAGGATTTTCAATTCCTTTAGCCATTGTTGGGCATTTTTATTATTTTACTCTTTGTGGGGTTTCCACGCGAAGTTTTACTGCTTTTTTTGTGAGTTACAGCAAATCTTTTCAGCTTTTCAGGACAGTTCTAAGGACTCTAGCTGATTTTTACTGTGGTTGGTATATTCTCGATTCTTTCTCTGATCTCCAGTTCTCCTTGTCTCCGTTACAGGTTTTTGGGGATCGTTCCAAAGATTTAGACTACAATTGGCATCATTGTTCCTCAATTTCTTTCATATGGCAAGATTCAGGTATTCGTTCTGCTTTTCGTTTTTTGTAATTTATCAATTTTTTTTATACTATGGTCAAAATCCACTTGATGACAATTTATTTTCTTCTTGTTAATTATCATTAGGTCTGGTTTTCTGGTTTGGGTGTTCTATTTGGTATCTCAAAGTCCCGTAAAACTTTATACGTCTCATTTTAGGCAGGAATTGTGCAGCATGGTCCAACATAAATCTCTTACCCAATTCCCAGTGGGTCACCTACCTCACCCAGTCATAGCTTCACTCATTGTGTAATTAACTTTTTCATCCTTGTCACTACATAACCTACACTTGGTATTCTTTTGCAAAAAATTAATTTTTGTTTTGATAATTATCATTATCAACTCAGAGTTTGTTTTTTTTACATCAGCCTTAGGTAATGGTCTTTTACTAGAGTTTGAGTGACAGGAAGTCTCCTCAAGTCTCCAGGACTCTTCTCAGTGTTCTAGCCGTTCTCAATAGTGCTGTAGTTTGGATGGTCTCCACTCGTCTGCTAGCTTCCAAGTCATTATTATTATTATTATTATTATTATTATTATTATTATTATTATTATTCGATTTTCAGTTTTACTTTCGATTTTTTACAATCCTTCACCGGTTCTTTACTCAAGACTAAGGGTATTGGAAGGGAATGATTATATGTATTATATTCATTTATTTTACTCTTTTTATGGTCTTCCACACCAACATTAGCTGATGGTCTTCTACTGGAGTCTGAGTAACAGTAAGTCTCCTCAAGTCTCCAAGACTCTTCTCAGTATTCTGGCCGATCTCAATAATGCTGTAGTTTGGATGGTCTTCACTTGTCCTCTTATTTCCAAGTCCTCCAGTCTTTGTACCAAACCTTTGGTGACTGTACCGAGTGTCCCAATTACAATTGGTATCACCGTCACTTTCATGGTCCACAGTTTTTCTGTTCTCTAGCAAGGTCTTGGTCCTTATCTCAATTTTCGTTTTCTTGCGAATTTTTCTTCCACCAGCTATAGCTGGTGCTCTTTTTCTGAATTCTAAGTAACAACAAGTCACCGCAGTTCTCCAGGACTTCTCTCTGTATTCTAGCCAATCTCAACATGATCTGCTTCGTTTTGATTCTCCTGCTGATTTCCAATTCCTTCAGTCTTTTATCCAAATCCTCGGGAACCGTTCCAAGCTCATCATCTACAGTTGATATCACCAGCACATTCAGTTTTAACTGCTTTTTCAGTTCTTCGGCAACATTAAAATTTCTGATACTGTTTTTACTTTCTTTTATTTTCATTCTGTGGTCCACAGGAATGGTAAAATCCACAAGTTGATAAGTTATTTTCTTATTGATAATTAACACAATGTCTGCCTTTCTTGTCGGATTTTAGCGATCCGTTTGTAGCTCATAGCCCAAGAGAATTTTATGGGTCTCATTCTCTAGGTCATATTCTAGTTTGTGCATATAGCATTTGACAGCATGGTTAGATTTTAATTTTGCGCACAATTCCCAGGAGATCACCCCCCCAAATCATGCTTACTTTAATTTCTTTTGTGCCAGTTTGCAACATTCGCTTATTATGTGATTAACTCTCTACACTTTGTATTCTGTGATGTATTAACATTTTTCGTCTTTATTGTTGTCACTCCTTGCCAGCTTTTTTACACCAGCGTTAGCTGATGGTCTTTCACTGACTGACAGCAAGTCTCCTCAAGTCTCCTTGACTCTTACCACTATTCTACCCGATCTCAATATCGCTGTAGTTTCGATGGTCTCGGCTCATCCTCCGATTTCCAACACTTACAGTCCCTTTACTAAGCTTTTGGGGATCGTTCCAAGTAAACAAATTACAACTGTTATCACCATCCCCTTTATGTTTACCTTTATTATTATTATTATTATTATTATTATTATTATTATTATTCCTTCTCGAATTTTTCACACCAGCATTAGACAATAGTTTCACACTGGAGTTTGAGTAAAAGCTAGTCTCCTCAAATCTCCAGGTCTTTTCTCAGTATTCTGCCCGATCTTAACAATGCTGTAGTTTGGATGATCTCCACTCATCCTCTTATTTCCAAGCTCTGGAATCTTGAATCATAGAAAGTCTCCTTAAGTGTCCAGGACTCTTCTCAGTATTCTGGCCGATATTAACAATGCTGTAGTTTGGATGGTCTTCCCTTGTCCTCTTATTTCCAAGTCCTCCAATACCAATCCTTTGGTAACTGTACCGAGAGCACTAATTGCAATTGGTATAATCGTCACTCTCATTTTGCATAGTTTTTACAATTCCCTCGCAAGGTCCAGGCACTTAACATTCTTTTTGTTTTCTTTCAATTTTACTCTGTGATCCACTGGGATGGCAAAAACCCCAATTAGGCAAGTTCTCTTTTTTTTTTGCTGTTGATTATTACAAGGTTTGGTCATCTGGCCAAGATTTGGTGATCCGTTTGTATCTCAAAATTTCAGCGAAGTTATTATTATTATTATTATTATTAACTCATTAGAGTTTTTCACATCAGTTTTAGCTTATGGTCTTTCAATGGAGTTTGAGTGACAGCAACTCTCCTCAAGTTTCCAGGATTCTCCTCAGTATTCTGTCCGTTCTCAATAAAGCTGTAGTTTGGATGGTCTCCACTCGTCCTCCAACTTCCAAGTCTTCCAGTCCCTTTAATAATTCTTTAGTTACTGTACCAAAAGCACCAAGCACAATTGGTATAATTGTCACTCTCATGTCTCGTAGTTTTTAGTATTATTATTATTATTATTATTATTATTATTATTATTATTATTATTATTATTTCTTCAAGGGTTTCACACATCAGAAATAACTAATGACCTTTACCGATGTCTAATTGACAGCAAGCCGCTTCAGATCTCCAGAACTCTTCTCAAAATTCGAGCTGATTTCAATAGTGCAGTGGTCTAGACAGCCTCAGTTCTTCCTTTGATCTTCAGTCTTCTTAATTTTTCTCCAAGATAATCGTACCCAGTAAAAGAATTAAAGAGAAATAGCTATAAGCATAGTATTATTGGTTTCTAAAAATACATACAATCATTGTTATACTTATAAATAAAGGGTGCTTCATATCGGTGATAGAGCTCATACATATGTTAGGATAACGTAGACACAGTTAACATCGCATATGTAATCTGATGATCACATAGGCGTGAAACTGATAGTCACCGAGCACCGTTATGCTAATATATATCTATAAGTGCTCTATCAATGATACGGAGCACCCTTTACTGATAGTGGGGGAGTTCCCGTGACGTAATGGTTAAAGTGCTGGCTTGCGTCCTCGAAGTAAGCGAGTTTGAACTCCGGTTGCCCAATTTCGTTCACTTTCTGACTTATACAATTAGGAAAGGTAGAAATCCCCTTATCCCCCAAGCTATGTATTAAATAGTACCACAGCGGTTCTTCCACAAAGATGAATCTGGTATTAAATAACCCACCTATGTTGATATGCCATTAAACAAAGAGACTAAGTTCCTAGCCTATAAAACTTTAGTAGGACAGACTAGGTTCTTTAGCCTTGGTGAGGCAACTAGTCTAGGAGAAGGAAAACTCTGAATTCAAACCTGTTAAACTCCGCTTAAAAAATTGACCTTGTGTCATATCCTGCTCGAGCGGAGGGGTTGGGTAAATATGATAAAACTCTTTGGAAAAGGTATGAGCCTCCATATCCCTCCAGCTATGGGTTAAATTGTTAAGTTGGCGACCGTAGTCCAGGGCGACCAGAAGACTCCCTTTTCAATAGCTACTACACCGAGGTGTAGGAGAGGGCGCTACTCCTTTCCCAAGATTGCTTCACTTTACCCTTGATACGTACCTTGTATTGCTGAGTGATAAACAAGGAGGTATCAAGTACCATTTTTAAAGTCTTTGGTATGACGTGACCTGGGATTGAACCCAGGTCTCCTGGACCATTAGTGAACACTCTACCCACTAGGCCAGTGATCCGGTAAGTTCCTAGCCAATAAAACTCTTGGGGAAGGGTAGAAGTCTCCACGTTACCCCTGTTATGGTTTACATATTACCTCCGCTGTCCTTCTACAAGGATGGCTTTGGCATTAGATAATCTACCAAGGTTGATATGCCATAAAAATAAAGAAACCAAACATAGAACATCTATTACGTCACTATCTAAACTTCAAGTAATGTAGTATTTTTTGCCGATTTCCAAGTTGGTTCTTTAGATGCCAATATTTTTGGTATACAATGACTGATATTTTTCAAGGTTATATTTTCGAGGCGTTTGTGGCCTAACGGTTATCGTTGCAATAAGTGGACTCGTTTAGTCGAGTTCAAATCCTGAACGAGGTTGTTTGAATTTCATATAACGCTAATACAGTTGAGACAAGTTTGAATTAAACTATTCTTTCTCCATCTATGGGTAGATAGTAAAGCTGATGATTGGGAACAAATATTAGATGCGCAACTGCTCAAGTGCTGAACTGCGACCTCGTAATAAGTGTGTTCGAACCCCGGTCGCGCTATTACATTCACTTAAGGATCAATACCTTAGGGAAAGGTATGAAATTCTTTTTCCTCCCTGGTATAGGTTGAATAATATCCCTATTCTTTTACAAGGATGGCTTTGGCATTAAACAACAGCTGAACAACCATTAAAGAAAAAACAAACAAACCTAATCTTAATTTATAAGTATAGCAAACTATATATATATATATATATATATATATATATATATATATATATATATATATATGACAAAACATGTTTATTTTTATGTGATTAAATATTGACGAATGTTTGTTTATATGTACGTACAATATTCGTTAGTAGATGACTATTTTTAATAAAATATATTGGTTCACAGGTATATAACATTGAACCCAAATGGCTTTAACATCAAACCCTAAACATTGTAAGAACATTATATTGAAATAGGATGGACGGATATGAGTTGACACATAAACACTTAAATAAACAAAGGCACAAGTTAAATATCAGACTATAACAGTTACTGCTAATCTAAAACATATATAACATATACATACCAAATATGTTTCTATCAAGTTTTGTGCTCATTGCTAGTAATTTGCAATAGCAGGGCTCATAAAATGGTTTATTTAATTCAGCTGGATACCAAAAAAAAAAAAAAAAAAAAAAAAAGAAGAAAAAAATTGAATGAATGCTTCGATACCAGTTTATTATTCACTACTCTACTTATAGTTTATCAACTCTGAAAAAAAAGTATTTGAAAAATTTCCTTCACGAAAACTTTTCTCGTGACGATTAACCGAAGGTTAAAAACAGTTGAGAACAATTACAAATTAAATATGAATAAATATTCATTTTTATTATATCACTTTTGCTCAGTTCTTATATATATATATATATATATATATATATATATATATATATATATATATATATATATATATATATATATATACTTATGTACATGCCTCAGTATTTACAACAATAACCATTACACGAATAATATATATATGTAGAAAAATTGATAACAAGGTAATCCAAGTGGAAGGTGAGATTTATTAAGAAGTCCACATTATAGCATCTCGGTTCTAATAAATGGATTACCTTGTTATCAATTTTTCTACATATTGTCGGATTACAATCCTTTATTTACTTTCATATATATATATATATATATAATCTAATTCATGTAATGGTCTATCTATCTATCTATATATATATATATATGTGTGTGTGTGTGTGTGTGTGTGTGTGTGTTTCATTAAATAATAAAGACAAATTTTGTCTGTATAATTTATTTAAAATCCTTCTAAGTTTTCGGATAAGTGTCTTAGTTTCACGTTGGAATTGGTAGACGAATTTCCCAAAATGGTCCCAAACGCTTTCGGACCATTCGTAAGCCATCATCAAGGGTTGCTTGTTCGTGTAAGGTGTGTTTGCTTTTAAAAGAGTTTTGAAAGTTTTTTTTAAGTTTATACCACAACAAAAATATGGGAACGTAGAGTTGAACAAAACAGGGTAACTAATGTAGTAAAAAAAGGAACGCTATTTAAAAAGGAATGCTATC
>CAUZXS010002111.1:5000-15000 GCA_963585895.1 Sepioteuthis lessoniana
CTAAATTAATTATCAGCCGGTTGGTTGGTTGGTTGGTTGGTTGGTTGGATTTAGCAGCATGTTAAACTATGTTGGATTATTCTATATAGAAGTCAGTTTAACAATTATGGCTTCCAATTATATGAAGTACAAAAATTTATCTTCACAATCATTTTAAACAGGTAACACTTGATTATTTCAAATAGATCTATTTGATCTATAGCTTGGACTCTGATAGGTACTACTACTACTACGGGTCAGGGTGAATGTGAGAGTAATGGCAATAATATGGTGACTTTATATTCCCCCAAAGCACCCGAACTGAAGTTTGGATTAAAGTCAGAATTAGGTTTAGGGTTAGGATGTATTTTATTCTCATACTCAAAATATTCTCTCTTTTTTTTTTTTTTTTTTTTGTGAAGGGGTAATCTTATCCCTCTTGTAGCGGGATTAGATTCCTCCCTTCAGAGTGCCCTAAATTAATTGAGCAGTTAAAACAACCGCAGTCACTGTAAAAAGTTCATGTTTTATTCATACCTTACATTGAATCTAATCAGAGATAGTGGAACCATGTAACCCACTACAACCTGTCTCGTGTTAATCAATGCTAAAACTGCAAATAAAGTTCTTGTTGTCCTAAGAGACCCCATGACGGAGAATTGCTGGGTACAGAGACTTTAAGACTTGAAAAATGTAATGGAACTATCAGTAACTTATTGAGATGACTGTTTATATTCACCATAGACACTTAATTCATTCAATGTTCGCGTAAGGGTTAGGATTAGGGTTAGTGTTTGGTTTAGAATTAGGGATAGGTGTTTAGAATTAGTGTTAGTGTTAATGTTAGGATTAAGTTAAGGATTAGGATTAGGGTTAGGATTAGGATCAGGGATAGTAGTAAGATTAGGGTTAGGTCCAGGATAAGGGTTAGAGTTAAGTTTATAGTCGGGGATAGGTTTAGGATTAGTGTTAACGTTTGGATTAAGTTAAGGATTAGGATTAGGGTGAGCGTTAGGATTAGAGAGGGATAGGGTTAGAATTAGGATTAAGTTATCCGTAAAAACTAGGATTAGGTTTAGAGTTTGGATTAAAATCAGGATTAGGTTTAGGGTTAGGATTAGGGTTGGGGTTAGGTTTAGGGTTAGGTCTTAGGGTTAGAGTTTGAATTAGAATTAGTGCAAGGATTAGGGTTAGGGTTAGGGTTAGGATCAGGTTTAATGTTAGGGTTAGGGTTAATGTTATCTTTAGGATTAAGTTTAGGGTTAGAGTTAATATTAGGCCAAGGATTAGGTTTAAGATTAATTCTAGGATAAGGATTAGCGTTAGGTTTAATACTTGGGTTAAACTAGGGTTATGTTTGATGTTAACTTTAAGGTTAGTGTCTGTGTTAGACTTACAGACCTTATACTGTGCTCGAGTCTCGCTAGATTATTAATATTTCTGAACTTAAATTTTAAATTGGGTCCTTTTTTCACTTCACTCCTCAACAATAAAATTTTCACTTTACTTTTTACTCGCAGTTGGAAAATACTAAATTCGGCCGATATATTCTTATCTAATACGAATAATTAATACGTTTATAAAGTTTCAAGTAACAAATAATAATCCTTGGAAAACAATAATAACTTCAAGGTTGGTTAGGTTTTATGGCACATCAACCCTTGAAGGCTATTTAATGCCAAATCTTGTCTATACATATATCAAATATGTATGATTTGTAAACGAATAGTTTGTTGTTAACATTTTAAACAAACTAAATCTCATTTATCAGCATACAATTAAATACTTTCAAATATTGCCATCCAAAACTAACTGTTATTTCAACAACACTCATTCGTTTGTACACAGATAAATGGTTTCAAGTATCCCAATCAAACATAAATAATTCTATTTAGTATTAATCATTTGTTTGCATAGAGGTAAATGCTTCAAGTATTGCTATCTAACACTAACAATTCAATTTAACATCAGTGATTTGTTTGCACGCAGTTAAATGATTAAACTGTTCTATTTGATCGATAAATGGGACCCTTAAAGGTAATATCACTCCGGGTCGGAGTGAACCAGGGAGTAATGGCCATGAAGGGGGACTTCACATTTCTCAAAGCTCCAGGAGTGGAGCCTCACCATCAAATGCTGTTTAGTATCATATCCATAACACTACTCCTTATACAAATAACTTGCATATGATTTTAAATATCCCTATATAACATTGATAATTTTGAAATGAATCTATTTCACATGATAAGTTGGTTGGTTGGTTGGTTGGTTGGTTGGTCATGTCAAATATTTTTGGGTTATTTAATGCCGAATTCAATCTTTTTTTAAGCAATTATAATCTTCCAAGTAACTATTTCCATTTAACAATAATAATCCTTTGTTTGCATACAGTTATATCATCATCATCATCATGTCACGCTATCAGCACAGACATCCCTGACCCTCTCTTGCCACCCCTCCCAATCGTCCATTGCTTCCGGCAGGTCCTCAGGGCTACATCCCGTATCGACACAGAGCTGCTGTATGTAGGTTCGAGCTGGTCGTCCTGTCTTTGTTCGTCCATGTGAAGGTGTCCACAGGAGTACATCACTTATGAGCTCGTCCCTACTTCTCAAGCAGTGTCCCACATATCTGGTTCGTCTAATTTTGATAGTTTTCGTGATGGGTGGGAGTTGGCCGTACAGCTGCTGCTTTGTGGGGTGCTGTCTCAAGGATTTGTTCATAGTTTCAAGTATTCCTATATAATGCAAATAATTTGTATACACAGCCCAGTCGGCTGGGGCAGTAGAATACCACGACTGCACCTCTGTAACGAGTGTCTCGCATACGACATTAAACTATTTGAGGGTGAGGCTCCAGCCCTGGAGTTTTGGGGAATATGGAGTACCCCTTCATTGCCATTGCTCCAAGGTCCACTCTGGCCTGGAGTGGTAGCACCTGATAGGGCCCTATCTATGGATCAAATACAAGTGTTTGACATTTAAACTGAGTGCAAACAAATGACTTATGCTAAATTGAATTATTTGAAATAGAACTGCTTGATCATTTAACTGTGCGTAAACAAATGACTAATGTTTAATTGAATTGTTAGTGATACATAGCAATACTTGGAACCATTTAAATGTGTGCTAAAGAATGAGTTTAGGCTCATTTTAAAATGTTATCAACAAAATGTGTTTATAAATCCGATATGTTTGATATATATGTATAAAGAAGATTTGGCATTAAATAACTTACAATGGTTGATATGCCATAAACCCAACCAAACTAATTTGTATACAGTATTTGGCATTAAATAACCAACAATGGTTGATATGCCATAAAACCAAACCAAACTAATTTGTACACAATCATATGAACCGGCTCATTGGCCAAGTGTGTAGTGTTCGCTAATGGTCCGGGAGACCTGGGTTCAATCCCCGGTCGCGTCATACCAAAGACTTTTAAAAGTGGTACTTGATAGCTCCTTGCTTAACACTCAGCAATATAAGGTATGTATCAAGGGTAAAGTGGAGCAATCCAGGGAAAGGAGTAGCGCCCTCCCCTACACATCGGTGTAGTAGCTACTGAAAAGGGAGCCTTCTGGTCGCACTTGACTAAAGGGAGACAACTTTTATATGGAAGGAAGTCCCCTTAGCATTGTGACTAATGTGTTGTTATAAGAGTTTGAACTCTAGTCTTGCCATTATGGGTTAAATAGTATCACTACTGTTCTTTTACAGGTGTGGTTTTTGGTATTAAATAACCCACGAAGGTTGATATGCCATTGAACAAAGAAACCAGGTCAAATAATCTTACAGTTTTAAGTATTTCAACCAATCATATAATTTCAAGCTGCACGAGATAATAATTCAAGGTAAATAATTATAATCTCAACTTTTCTTAATACAAATAATTCGCATGCAATTTATTACATCAAGTTTGCCTAATACGAATAATTTTCAAACAGAACCTTAGATGGGACACTAACTCGTTCGAACACTCCTGGGAGGAGTGAACCTGGAAGTCATGGCGGTATTTGTTCCACGCCCCACCGAACGTGAAAGTGTGGCACAAGGCCTTTTTGGTGGGTCCGAGCGCAGGGCCGTAGCCCACACGCGCTCGCCATTTCCCAAAAATGCCTACGGCCCCGTCGGCATTCCCCTTATTAGGAGCGCCTCAGGCGCCGGGCGATTAACCCAACCCCCCTCTAAAGTGGGTAAAAGCCTGGAAGGAAGGCTCCCTGAGGCCGAAGGAAATTATCCAGCCACCGAGCCACACCCGGCCAGATCCGTGCCGCCGCCAGCACAGCCGACCGAAATGCGACTCGGCAACTGAATGCCATTTCATGTTATATGAAGCGGAAGTCATGGCAATGGGGTAATGCGATTTTATACTTCTCAGACCTCCCGAACAAAAGCCTCACCAGACTTCCATACCCAGACTTGTTCTTTTTAGAAGGGGGGGAGTCTTACAATTCTACCGAGAATACAGTCAACTTATTCGAACTCCCTAACACGATAATCACTCAAGTTAAGCAGCGTCTCATAATATATATATATATATATATATATATGTGTGTGTGTGTGTGTGTGTGTGTGTGTGTGTGTGTGTGTGTGTGTGTGTGTGTGTGTGTGTGTGTTTTAAAATCTTGAATTCTAATTTTGAATGAAGATGTTTGCAAAGCAGAACAACTTTTTATAATAAAGTGATGATGGCTACGTATCTGCATGTAAAAGTTCTGCAACATCACCACCCAGTGCAACGTTTTCTTGTCTCCTTAACTGAAAATTCACTGCAATTGTTAGATAAGCAGATGTCGAGAACAATGAAGAGATGACGGAACACCTTTACAACATATCAAACGATGTATTTCAGATATTTTCCGGCCAATAGAAAACTCGCTGGAGTTTGTAAAACACTGAGGGGACCGTTTCGAAGAAAATTAAAATTTCATTCATTGTTCATTTCTATCACGATAAATACAGATTCGGTCCCGATGCTAATTTTTAACATAACCACGTATTTCGAAATAGATTGACGTTTCATTCATTGTCCATCTGTCTTGGTTTGGTTTGGTTTGGTTTGGTTTGTTTTTATGGCATATCCATATTTACCAACCTCTCCACTCGGACAGGATATGACACAAGGTCAATTTTTAAGCGGAGTTTAACAGGTTTGAATTTAGGGTTTTCCTTCTCCTAGACTAGTTGCCTCACAAAGGCTGAAGAACTCAGTCTTTCCTACTATTTACCCATAGCTGGAGGGAGAATAATTGGATTCATACCTTTCCCAAGGGTAATAGTGCTATGTGAAATGCTATCAGTCTCGTCTAGGATTTGAACTCGTGTCACCGTGTCCATTTCCTACGACGAAAACCATTACACCACGGGCATATCAAGCATTATTGTTTATTTAATGCCAAATCCTGATTCGACATATATATCAAATATATATGATTTGTAAGCACAGTTTGTGGATACAAAAAGTCAAATGATTAAACAGTTCTATTTCAAACCATTCAATTTAGCATAAATCAAAGTTAAATTGTTGCAAGTGTTGCTATGTATCACTAACAATTCAATTAAAGATAAGTCATTTGCTTGCACTCAGGTTAAATGTCAAACAGCTCTATTTGCCCCATAAATAGGACCTTATCAGATGCTACCACTTTGGGCCAGAGTGGGCGTGGGAGCGATCGCTATTAAAGATGTACTCTGCATTCCCCAAAGCTCCAGCATTACTGGAGCCACGCCACCAGATTGTTTAATGTCATAGCAGGACACTCGTTGAGGGTTTCTAACACTTCTGCTGAGATACAGTCGGGGTATTCTACAGCCCCATCCGACTAGGCCACAGGACTCTCGTTGGGGAGTGTCTTACCCCTCTGCAGAGATGCAGTCGGTGTATTCTACAGCGCCACCAACCCCACGAATCCGACTGGGCTATTTTTCATCTGAGTCTTGATAAATACAGCTTTGCTCTCTAGATTTTTTACTGTATCTCATATTTTGAAGAAAATAGATGTTTTATTCATTGTTCATTTTTGTCTCGGTAAATACAGCTTTAGTCTCAATACATTTTTTGAAAATATAGCTCGTATTTTGAAGAAAATAAAGGTCTCATTCAGCGTTCATTTATATCTTGGTAAATACAGCTTCAGTTTTGATACTTTTTGAACTCAGCTCGTATTTTGAAGAAAATTAACATTTCATTCATAGTTTGTCTGAGCCTTAGTAAATACAGCTTCAGTCTTGATACTTTCTGAACATAACCCCATCTAATCTCCGTAAAATAAAACACAGCCGTAACATCTATTAAGGTAATCCCTTTCACAATATACTTAAATATAATCAGCGATGAGCAAGTGACAGTCATAATTACATGTTAGTCTGAGAAAAACGGGATTTTTAGCTGTCAATCATTCTTTTCTTTTCCTTCTTTTTTTTTTAAATTTTACTTTTCAGCGAAAACAGGTTTATTCTTTATACATTTTGATAACTGGTAGGTTTTACGGCATGTCAACCTCGTTAGATTATTTTATTTAACAATGACGGTCTCGTGTCATATACAATACAAAATGTATCTTTTGGCTAAATTTCTAAGATGAATATTCGGACTATTGACCTCATCTTTTTTATCATACAAAAGACACATGGCACCGTGGATAAGGCGTTTGGTTAGAAAGTGCTTTTAAGTGAAATCATTCGGAGGTTCAATCCTAACTACAGGTAGGAATAACAAGGAATATTTACTATAATTAAACACTTGTACCTCGTGGTTGTTAAGAGAATTGGAACAGTCTACCTCGTCTATTAAATAAAAAGTTCAGTCCGAGGTTCGTGTAGGCTCCTGTGGTCGACATGAAATACCTGAAGAAGGCAATATCGGTCGAAATGTTGTAAATATAATAATAAATATGAGATCAATCATTTTAAACAGCTAAACACTTCATACTTAATGAAAATATCAAAGTTTTAAGACCCAATATATTAATAAAGTTCACAATCATTTTAAATTCATTCATTTTTTTTCTTGTTGCAATATCAATGTTTTAAAAGAAAGTGTAGTTCACAATTATTTGCAACATTATCTCAAACAGATTTGTACAACTACTACGACCCGGATAAGTGAGACTCCATTCGCCCCAAAGCTGGAACTTCATCGCCTGATGCAGTTTAGAACCATACCTGGGACACATATTCTAGAGTATATATATTATCTAATTGATCTGATGAAGTCCTGTTAATTTTTTTCGTGTTTTTGAAAATTTCAAAAATGCGTAACAGGATGGAAATAAATTTATAATCCTTTGTGATTGGTTTCGTTGTTTTTTTCTTAATGAAATTATTGCTCTGTATAATTGATACATTGAGCTCTTTACCAGGAAGATTTAAATATTCACGAATATTTTCTTGTCCTGATGGAATTACTCCTAACTCCGGTTTAACTGGACTAAGTATTTTATATATATATATATATATATATATATATATATATATATATATATATATATATATAGGGAGAGGTAGGAAAGTATATCCAGTGGGTAGCCGGATGATGAAATAAATAAAATGAATATTCATTTTTCAACATGATCTCCTTCCTTGTCAGTGCCCTTAATTCAGTGCGGAATATTAACAATTTCAGTTCCTCTTTTGATCTACTGTTCCCACAGTCTCTCTTTTCCAGACCTTTGGCGAGGCGACCATTCCAAGTGTATCAATTACAACTGGTATCACCGTCACCTTCATCTTCCACAGCTTTTACAGCCCTCTAGCAAGATCCAAGTATTTTCTGTCTTTTCACTTTCTTTTATTTTCAGTCCGGTATGAGTAACAATGACAAGTTTCCTCAAATCTACAGCACCTTCCACAGTATTCTCTTGCAGTGCTTTAGGTAAGACTCGAAATTTCGATTTTCTTCTTATTATTATTATTATTTATATTATTATTATTATTATTATTATTATTATTGTAGTTCGAGTAATAGCGAGTCTCTTCTAACCACCAGCACCTTCCTCAGTATTCTTGCTTAAGCCCTGCGCAGCTGTACTTTGAACAGTAATAAACATTTCTTGTTAATAATCATTCTTAAAGTCCATGAGAATTTTTCAAACCTGTTTTAACTGCTGGTTTTTCACTGAAGTCTGGTTTGTTTGATTTCTTTGCTTAACGGCATATCAACTTTCATGGGGTATTTAATGCCAAAGTCGTCGTGGTAGAAGAACATTAGTGATACTATTTAACCCATAGGTGGAAAAATAAAGGAGTTCATGCCTTTCCCAAGAAAATGAACGTAATAGCCCGGCTGGAGTTCGAACTCGCTTCATCCATCACTTTAGCCACAACCCCACGGAGAGTCCCCACTGAACTCTGAATGACAAGTCTACTCACGACTCGTTTAAGTATTCTACCTGATTTTAGCAGTGCTGAGGTCTGGATGGTCTCGATTCTTCCTCTGATCCCCAGTTTCTCCAGTCACTTTTCCAGATCTTTGGGGATTGTTGCTAAGACTCCTGCTACAATTGGAAGCACCGTCACCATCATATTATCATTATCATTATTTTTATTATTATTATTGTTGTTGTTGTTGTTGTTGCTGCTGTTATTGCAGCCCCATTTAAAAAGATCTTCCAATTTAAGATTACTAGTGTAACTGCAATTTGTCCAGTCAATTCACCCACAACTGCCTGCCTTCAACAAGCACCTACGCCTTAAAAGTGGAAGAACGTGAGCCCAAATATAGCGGAAAAGCCCTTTTTAGTTTCTAAGGCCGATGCCGGATCGGTTACATTCGTTACAAGAATCTCATCAAGATAAATCAAGGTAGCAAGATAAATGTGGGAGGGGGTTATACAGCCTTCTTAAATAAATCCACAATCACCCCAAGGGTTTTACTTAATCACAAGCACGAAAGGTTTGGGTTGTTTTTTTTTTTGGTTTTTTTGTTTTGATTTTGTTTTCGTTTTTGGGTTGTTTTTTTTTGTTTGTTTTCTTTGTTTTTTTGCTTTGTTTTTTTGTGGTTGTTGTCTTTTCTTTTCCTTTTTTTTTTTTTTTTTTTTTTTTTTTGCACGCATAGCCTTGCTATTAGGACTATTTAATCTCCTACTACTACTCGGGATTAGAAGTAGTAGTGCTACTGCTGCTGTCGAATCATTGTTACAATTACTACTTGTACTAGCACTACATCGCGGGAGACGTCTAATAGAGAAGTGACAACGCGAGATGCCGGCAAACGGCATACGACCGCCACTTAAACATCTATACAAACAAAACCACAAGGAAAAATATGGCTAAGAAACTTTAAACATAGAGGAAGCGAAAAAAAAAATTTTTTTTTTTTGCAATTGACGGGGGAAAAAAGTAAATTTTACCTCGTTTTTCATTTTTCTTCTTTTTAGTGGCAAAAATTATTTTCATATTTTTGGATATTGCCAAAGAAAGGAAAATATTTTGGATGGATTTCTATTATTATATATCAGCATTTTTGTAACTGCTCTGTGTTTTTTGGGCTTTTTTTTGTTTTGTTTTGTTTTGTTTTATATATATAAATATATATATATATACATATATACATATATATGTATGTATGTATATATATGTATATACATATATATATTAGTTGCTCAAGAGAAAAAGAGAAAGAGAGAGAGAGAGAGAAAGAGCACCCATATATAGCTTTAAAACCCCTCCCCTATAAATAAGTCTTTCCATACAACAACAACAACAACAAAAAAAGAAAAAAGAAAAAATACATACAGAAAAAAAAAGTAAAAATACGTTGTTATATTATTTTATTATTGCATCAAACAAACGTAATCGGAAAAAAAAAAGAAAAACGCTTTCTTGATTTCTGGGAGAAAGAAAAAATACCGTTTTTCTATAATTCTAAGTTTCCCAGTTGAAAAAAAAAGAAAGAAAAAGGAAAAGAAAGAAGAAAGTTAAAAATCAAAACAAAACAAAAAATATCAAAAGAAAAGAAAAAATTGAGTTCTAAAAAAAATAAAAAAATAAAAAACACGGAGTTTTAAAAAAATTAA
>CAUZXS010002111.1:22500-37500 GCA_963585895.1 Sepioteuthis lessoniana
CTGAAAGGTTTTCGTATGTTATTTCTAGTTAATGTTATCTAACCAATTTACAACATTTCAAGGGGCAAGTGTCCTTTAAAAAGACCCAAAATTTAACATTTACACCAAATACATGTTTTGAGCCTATAGTTATTGTATTTATTCAAATCTTTCACCTGTATTATTTCAGTCAGTTTTTACTCTCTTTCCTACTTTCTCTGTATTTTCCTAAAAGTATTTTTTCTATCAATTTGATTCTACTCATATTTATTTTAAAGTCTTTTGGTATCTCACTATCAGACTCTGCTCCGAGCAATCCAACTCTCTCTCTCTCTCTCTCTCTAAATATATATATATATATATATATATATATATATATATATATATATATATATATATATATATATATATTTATATATATATATATATATATATATATATATATATATATATATATATATATATATATATATATATATATATATTATCGTGGTGTAATTGTTATCGGGGTAAGAAATAAACCCGACGACCAGAGTTCAAATTCTTCCAAGGCTGTTTGCATTTTACATGGCGTTAATACCTTTGGGAAAAGTGTCTATCCAACTATTCTCCCTCCAATTATGGGTGAATAGTTGGCAGATTGGGTTCGCTTGCTTTAGTATGGCAATCGGTCTAGAAGGAAAACTGAATTCAAACCTGGTAAAATCCACTTAAAGAAATTGGCCTTGTATCACATCCTGCTCGTGCCGAGATGTTAACATATAAAAGTAAGTAAAGTTGGTGTAGAGGAGGGGCGCTACTCCATTCCCTGGATTGCTCCATTTTACCCTTGATACGTACCTTATAATGCTGAGTGTTGAGTAAGAAGATACCAAGTACCATTTTTTAAGTCTTTGACATGACTGGACCTGGGATTGAACCCCCGTCTCCCGGACCATTGGCGAACACTCTACCCACAAGACCATTTTTTAAGTCTTTGGTATGACTCAACCTGGGATTGAACCTCAGTCTCACTGACCATTGGCGAACACTCTACCAATTAGACAATGAGCTGGCTTTTTGTGAACATACATAAATATATATATATATGTGTGTGTGTGTGTGTGTGTGTGTTGTGTGTATGTTCATATCTTTCCTTTTGTTAAAGTTTGTTCATAGCTATCTCTGTATCTATCTATAAAGAACGCGTTACCCTATAATTCGGGTAATTTAAAAATCCAAGTCTGTTTATATATATATATATTTATATATATACATCGATCTATCTATTTATCTATCTGTAAACGGCGTGTTACTCTATTGTTCCATTAATTTAAAGTTCTACAATCGATCCTTCGATTCAGTCTGTAAATATCTATCTCTCTCTCTCTCTCTTATTCATATTTACTTCATCTGAAACAAGTGCGCACGTAGCTTACAGTAACTGATGTTTATTTTTGTCTCCCATTTTATGCATTGACCAGGATCGATGTTACTTAACTTCAATGATTAAAACACTATATATATATATATATATATATATATATATAGTTGAGGTTTATGGTTATCACTAGTTCGTTTGAGGAGTTAATGGAGGACCAAATATTGCAGTATAATTGAATAGGGCTCAATATCAATGATAGAGCTTATATATATATCTATATATATATTACATGGTAGTGTAATATTTTTACGATTGCGATAAGTAGTAGTAGTAGTATCATTATTTGATTTGCTTTAATTAAAATTTCCTGGTTAGAAAAAACAGCATTCACCTCAATATTCTTATCATTTTCAATGTACCGGACTTGGGATTACTTCTTCTTTCTCCCCGCGAGATATATATATATATATGTGTGTGTGTGTGTGTGTGTGTGTATTATGAGAGTGTTGGTCGTCAGTAAATTTTATAAATTTTAAAAGCTTTTATAAACTTCATGAAACCTAAGGTCGCAGAATATTTTCCATGGATTAAATATATATATATATCTAATATATATTTATTTATTATCATTATATATATATATATATATATATATATATATATATATATAATGGGATATCCGTTCGGTTGTAACTTAGGTCGTTCGATTTTCCTATGATTGGCCTCATTATCATGTCAGTTTCAACTCCAGTTTTAACTGGTGGCCTTCGCTAAGGTCTTTAAGTATCAGCGAATCACTCAACTCTTCAGGACTAAGTTTCTGATTATTGTAACCGATCTCGACCATGTTATAGTCTAGATGGTCTCAATCCTTACCCGTTTTTTTTTTTATTTTAGTTGGTTTGTTTTTTCATTCTATAAAATTCTTTTCTTTTAGTGAATTAATACTAGTTTGATCTTCTGATCAGGATTGAGTGATCCATTTTATTTTACCATTCAAGTTTTTCGCACCAGCTATGACTGGAGTCTGAATGACAGCGGGTCTCCTTAAATCTCTCAGGTTTTTCTTTTATATATATAATGATTTTAACAATGATGTGATCGGAATGGTTTTGATTCTTCCTTATCATCTTGGATCAAACTGTATAAGGGTTTCGAGTTTGTTTCCTTTCTCGTCAAAGATCTCAACATAAACATGTGGTGGTTTTCTTTTCTTGCAACTTTGTAAATTTGTAGCCTCCTTGGATATTTCAACGACATCATTGCTATAATAAATATTGGGAGCAATTTTAGGTATTTTTAATACTTAAACTACCTGGTATTACCAAACGCTCACCTATCTAAGTACTAACAAGATTATTATTATTTTACTCCTTACGAGTTTATTTATTTATTCTCCAGCAATCCCTCCTGATCTCCAGGACCCTTCTAAGTAGTCAAGCTGATTTTTTTTTCAGTGCGGTGAATTGGATGGTTTTGGTTCTCTCTCTGATCTCCAGTTCGTCGTCTCTTTTCCAAAATTTTGAGGACTTATCCCAGTACGCCATCTATTATTGATATCACCGTCATGCTCCGCAACTTTTTCAGTTCTCTTTCAAAATCCAAGTATTTGACTATTATTATTATTATTATTATTATTATCATTATTTAAGTTTGAGTTTTCTTTTCCGTTTCTTACAACCCTTCACCGGATCCTTACCCAAGACCTAGCGTGAGGGTAGTTAGTGATTATAAGTATTCTATACATTTATGCTTTTTGCTGTCTCTTTGTGATGATATTTTTCATTCACATTGATAGTACTCTACTCAGGTAATGAGCCGTTCCGCAAAGTGCAATTTTTTGTATTTTATATTCACTGGGACAACCAGTTGTCTTGTTAATGCCTTTCTGGAGCATACCCAGGGCTCCCACTATTATTTGCATGGTGGTAATTTTAAGGAGACATTTTATTTTTTCAATTCCAAGACTTTCTATTTACTTTCTTTGACTGATAGGCTATTATCTGTTGGCACTGACATATTAATTAGATGGGATGTTTTTCTTTTATAGTCCTTAATCACTGTATCAAGTCTATTCCTCTTTATTTTTTTCTATCAGTTTGGATTGCATAGTCCCGGAAAATAGTTGCTCCTTTGGCTCTGGTTCTGGTCAGTGTTTATCAAATTTACCCAACCCCTCCGCTCGGGCAGGATATGACACAAGGTCAATTTTTTTAAGCGGAGTTTAACAGGTTTGAATTCAGAGTTTTCCTTCTCCTAGACTAATTGCCTCACCAAGACTGAAGAACCTAGTCTGTCCCATTATTTACCCATAGCTGGAGGGAGAATAATTGGATTCATACCTTTCCCAAGGGTATTAGTGCTATGTGAAATGCAATCAGTACAGGATTTGAACTCGTGTCGCCGTGTCCATTTCCTACGACGATAACCATTACACCACGGGCACCTCCAGTGTTTATACCATTTTTCACAATCCAATATTCCATAGAATTTGTATTCTTTCCAATAAATATAATGTTCTATTTTATTACCTCTTTCTTTATATTCTATTGGGTTTTAAGATTGAGTGACCGGACTCAAAGTGGTCAGTTGATTCAGTTATTTTTCTTATTTTACTTTTTGTCACGTCTTCACACCAGTATTAGCTGGTAATTTTTTACCGAAGTCTGAATCACAGTAAGTTTCCTCAGATCTCCAGGACTTTTGTAAGTATTCTGGCAGATCTTGACAATGCTGTCATCTGGATGGTCTTGATTCTTCTTCTGATTTCTCATTCTTCCAGTCTCCTTTCCATGTGCTCAAACTACAATCAGTATCACCGTCACCCTCAGGTTCCACGACCTTTTTTAGTTCTCAGGCAAGGTCCAAGTATTTGTTTATCTTTTTGCGTTTATTTTCATTTTGTGGACCGCCGGAACGGCAAAAAGGTTTGTTTTGTTTTTTTTTGTTTTTTGTTTTTTTTGTGCTGTTGTTTGTCAATCAGCCCAAGGTTTGGATCTCTGGTTGGGATTAGGTGATCCATTTGTATTTCAAAGTCCCAGAGAATTTTTTGTGTCTCGTTTTCTGGGTGGCCCAGTCGGCTGGGGCTGTAGAATACACCGACTGCATCTCTGTGGAGGGATAAAACTTTCCCAACGAGTGTTCGAGATATGACACTAAATAATCTGATGGTGAGGCTTCAATGATGCTGGAGCTTTAGGGAATGCGAAACACTCTTTCATTGTCAATACTCCCAGGTCCACACTGGGCCACAGCTGTAGCACCTGATAGGGTCTTATCTATAGGTCAAATAGAACTGTTTGATATTTAAACTATGTATTTATGCTAAACTGAATTGTTAGGAATAAAACTGTTTTACATATAACTACGTGACAACAATAAATCCTTATACTAAACTGAATTATTTGAAATATAATAGTCTTCACATTTAATTTGATTGATTTATTTATAAAATGTGCTTAGAAATCACATATTTAATATATTTGTCTAAAAATGGATTCGGCATTAAACAACCTACAATGGTTGATAAGCCATAAAATAAAACCAAACCAATCCTTCTCTAAGGTCGATTTGTAGCATTGGCAATAGTTGTTGCAACTCTAGATATTATTTCATAAGTAAAGTAAAGTTGGCGACTGTAGTCGAGGGCGACCCGAAGGCTTACTTTTCAGTAGCTACTTCACCGAGGTGTGAGGGGGGGGCGCTATCCCTTTCCCTGGATTGCTCCACTTTATCTTTAATACGTACCTTACAATATGAGTGTTAAGCAAGGAGGTATGAAGTACTATTTTTTTAAGTCTTTGATATGACTCGACCTGGGCTTGAACTCCAGTCTCCTGGACTATTAGAGAACACTCTAGCCACTAGTGTAATTTTCTTTTAAATAAATAATATAAACGGCAATAATGGTGAATACAAGAAATAGGAAGCTTTTTGATAAAGCTTTATTAAACATTTTTAATTTGTAATCTAGTTTCTTTTTTGTTTTTCTGTCGTTCAAGTTTGCGAAAATAAGGTTATTGCTTTACTTGGAGATAGAGAAGATATTTAGTCGAGTCCCTACACACCAGGGATCAATATTAGCATTAATATATCCGTGATATACTAACACTGAACACAACGGAAGAAGAGATAAGAATAACTCATTTACACATAGATGAAACTTTTATCATTTAATATCTACAATATACGTATCAGTGCTATTAAAAGAAAAAAAATACACGAATGTGTCCCTGGCTCTGTTAATGGGGGGGGTTTAAAATCCAACCCCCAAAAGTGGGTGCCTTTAATATGATACTAAAATGCAACCCCCAAAAGAGGGTGTCTTTAATATGACACTAAAATGCATCAGGTAGGTTCCAGTTCTGGAGTTCTAGGTAGTATGGAGTACCCGTTGGTTGCCATTACTCCCATGTCCACTCTGACCCCGAGATTTAGTACCTGTTAGGGTCCAATCTATGGGTCAATCAGATGTTTGTAAATTATATACATTTGGTTTGGAATTCTTGATATCATAAAACCCAATGCTAAAAAGAATTAAGAATTTACACAAGAAAATATAAGCTGGCATTAAATAACCCTTTGTGGTTGATATGCCGTAAAACAAAACAAAAGAAATATAAATATAAATGTAAAATGTACGTATTTCCCTAAGCTCTTGGCATAATATAAACCCAGACTGGTTGATAGGCCGTTAAATTCAACAAGCAAGCAACTCCCTAGCCAACAAACTTGTCCTAACAGCTATAAATATAGACATATTGTTTTACAAACAAGCAGTATATGAAAGGCGTACAAAAATTGGTTGCCTTACTTGTTTATTGATAGTGCCAATTATTAAATAATCACATTAATTAACGCTGTTAAATTGTCTTTCGCGATCTTTGCAATTTTAAGTCCTTAATTTATAATAACTTTTTTCATTTCTATTTTTCTTTGTTTTTTTCTTTTTTTGTGATTTTCGCCTCGTTTCGAACGTATTTTTAAGATTCTTAGTTTTGGATCGCTTGCAACTGTACAAGGGAAAGCCTGACGCTTTTCATTCTTGCCTTGTATTGTTTCGATTCTTCCTCTAAAATCCAGTTCCCCGACTCTCATTTCCAGACAATTGACGACTGTTCCAAGAGGATCAACAGCAACTGGTAACATCGTTCCACAGTTTGTTTGTTTTTTTGTTGTTTTTTGGGGGGGTGGGGGGCTCAGCTATTAATGTTGTTGCTAGTGTTATTGTTATTATTGTTGCTTAGGACGCTTATATCGAGATTAGAGTAATAATAGCAAGTCTTCTTAAATACCAAACACCATTCGTAGAATTCTTGCTAATCCTAACTCCAATGTTGACGTGCTTTAGGCAGTACTCAAATTTTCAAAGGGGGTGTCCTCGTGGTGTAATGGTTAAAGCGATCGACTGCGGAATCGTAGTACGCGAGTTCGTACTCCAGTCGCGCTATTACGTTCACTTTCGGGCAAATACCCTTCGGAAAGGTATGAACCCTCTTATCCTCCCAGCTATGGGTTAAATAGTACCACTACTGTTCTTCTTGGAGAATAGCTTTGGCATTAAATAACCTACAAAGGTTGATATGCCGTTAAACAAAGAAACCAATCAAATTTATTATTATTATTATTATTCCTTGCGAGTTTTTCACAACAGCTTTAGTTGATGGTCTCTCTCTGTAATCTGAGTGACAACAAGTCTGTTCAAGTCTCCAGGAATCTTCTCAATATTCCGGCCGATCTTACCAATGCTGCAGTTAAAATGGTCCCGGCTCGTCCTTCGATTTCCGACTCTTCCAGCCAGCTTTCCAAGCCTTTGGGGGACCGAACCAAGCCCACCAATTATATCACCGTCACTTTCATGTTTCATAGATTTTTAGATCTCTGGTAAGGTCTAAGGACTTGTCTCTCTTTTATTTTCTTTGATTTTCACTGTGGTCCGCTAGGACGGCATAGTCCACAGTTCGGCAGGTTCTCCTATTGTTGGTAATTATCACTCGATCTGGTCTTCCGGCCGAGTTTAGGTGACCTGTTTCTATATCAACATCCCAGAGAATTTTGTGCGTCTGATTCTCCTGAATGGATTCTGGTTTGTGCGCATACTATTTGTTCGTATAGTCAAATGTTAATTTCTTGCACAATTCTTCGTGGATTACTTTTCCCACCCAGTCGAGTCTTGTCTTATACTCTTTTTCCAATAGTTTGCTGCATTCGCTTATTATGTGATTGATCGTTTCATCTCTATCACCACATAACCCACACTTGCTATTTTGTCACGTCTTAATCTATTTTTGTTTTAACATATTTTGTCCTATTACAATTAGTAATAGTAGTTGTCGTTGTTGTTAGTAGTGGTGGTGTTGTAATTTGGTTTGATGACATATCAAACTCCGATGGGTTATTTAACGTCAAAGCCATGTAGATAAATATCAGTTATCCTATTTAACTCCTAGTTGGGTAGATAAGAGGTTTCATACTTTTATTAGTCGAAGGTGAACTTAATAGCGTGACTGGAGTTCGAACTCGCTTACTCTGAGGCCTCAGTCCAGCACTTTAGCCAATACACCATGGGGACTCACAGTAGCAGCAGTGGCGACGGCAGGTCGTAATAGTAGTTGATGTAGTAGAAGTAGTAATAGTAGTAGATCTCCTTATACTACCTTCCTCAGTATTCTAGTTTAATCCTTGCGTAACAATACTATTAATTCAAATAATTAATAAAATATATAAAACTTTTATTAATTATAAAACTTGTGTATACATTACTAAATAATTTAAAATAATTCAAAAATTCGTTAATTCACTTACCGACTAACTAGACGACCCGTGTGCCCGTTTGGTTCTCCTGGTAACAGTGGTACATAATTACCCTAATAGTTGGCGACCTTAGTCGAGGGTGACCCACAGGCTCCCTTTTCAATAGCTACCACACCGAGATGTAGGCAAGGACTCTACTATATTCCCTGGATTGCTCCACTTTACCCTTGATCCTTACCTAATAATGCTGAGTGTTAAGCAAGGCGGTATCAAATACCATTTTTTGAGTTGTTGGTATGACTCAACCTGGGATTGAGCCCCGGTCTCCCGGATCATTGACAAACATTCTCTTCATTAGGCCAATGGCCCGGTTACAATTATATGGTTTCAAGTAGATATTCCAAATTTAATAATAATAATCATTTATTTGCACACTGTTATATGGTTTCAAGTATTCCTATCTAATACAAATAATGCAGATCCAACAGGTACTACTACTGAGTGTTAGAATGGACTTGGAAGTGATGGTGGGGAAAGGGTACTCCACACTCCCAGTTCTAGAAATGGAACCTCACCACCAGATCCAGATTAGCATCATACTCTGGATAAGTTATCTCTCTGTGAGGATAACAGCAGTGATTCAATTTTGCATATTAATTAAATGAATATTAGCCAAAACATTAAAATACCAATAAACGTACAATTTGCATTATTAACATTATAGTATTCCGTTCGAAATATATTTATTTGTTTTCTCAGTCGATAAATTTTGGGTGGGTTGGTAGTTTTTACGGCATGTCAACCTTTCTTTACTTATTCACTGTTGAACTTAGTCTTTTTTGCAAGTAGTTATTGGCCCAGTTGGTAGAGTGTTCGCCAATGATCCGCGTCATACCAAAGACTTTTTAAATGGTACTTGATACCTCCTAGCTTAACACTTAGCAATATAAGGTACATATTGAGGGTAAAGTGGAGCAATCCAGGGAAAGGAGTAGCGCCCTCCCCAACACCTCGGTGTAGTAGCTATTGAAAAGGGAGCCTTCTGGTCGCCCTCGACTAAAGGGAGACAACTTTACTTTACTTATATAGCTTCAAATAACTATTCTTATATCAGGATGATCATTTTTTTTCACACAGTTATATGGTTTCAAGTATTTCAATGTAATAAAAATAATTTGCACACAGTTATACGCTTTTAAGCATTCCAAATTAAAAATAATAATCATAATCTTAATGACAATTATTTTTTTGCACATGGTTAAACCGGGCTGTTGGCCTAATGAATAGAGTGTTCACCAATGGTCTGGAAGACCGGGATTCAATCCCAGGTCGAGTCATACCAAAGACTCAAACGGTACTTAATGCTACCTTGTTTAACACTCAGCATTATAAGGTAAGGATCAAGGGTAAAAGTGGAGCAATCCAGGGAATGGAGTAGCGCCCTCACCTACATATTGGTGTTGTAGCTATCGAAAAGGGAGCCTTCGAGTTACCCTCGACTAAGGTAGTCAACTTACTTATATTGTTCTAAGTATTTCTAATACTGATATTTTCCAACAGAGCTTTTTGACCTAGATGATGGGACCTTAATCGGTGCTACTACTTCGGGTCAGAGTGGACTAGGGAGCAATATCAATGAAGTGGTACTCCACACTCCCCACATTTCTAAAGATAAAGTGTCATCGCCCGATTCAGTCATACATAGGACACGTTCTGCTCGACGAAATAAGAACGGTCCCCAAAGGACTAAAAAAGAAATGGGGCAAACTGGAAATCAAAGGACCACAGCACTGTTAAAATCAGCTAGAATACTTAGAAGAGTTTTGGAGAGCTGGGGTCACTCAGACTTCAGTGAAAAAAAATCGCCAGTTCGTGCTGGTGTGAAGAATTCACATAACACTTGGATCTTGCCATAGAGGTGAAAAAGGCTGTGGAACATGTAGGTGACGCCGATACCAATTGTAATTAGCACGCTTGGAACGACCTTTAAAGGCTTGGAAAAAAAGACTGGAGGAATTTAAATTTTAAGAAAGAATCAAGACTCCTGTGAAAGACCACAAGTTAAAGTTGATGTGAAAAATTCGCAAGGAAAATAATAATAATAGTGGGGAAGGTGGTCCACTGGGAATTGTGCAAGAAAATGACATTTGACCATACGATCACAGCCCAGAATTTGTCCTGGAGACTTACAAAATTCTCTGGAATTTTAAGATACAAATAGATCACCAAATCCCGGTCGGAAGACCAGACCAAGTGATAATTACCAAAAAAAATGCGAGAAGCTGGCAAATCATGGACTTTGCCGTCCTAGCGGACCAGAGAAAATCAAAGAAAATGGAAAGAGAGACACGTATTTGGATCTTGCGAGAAAACTGAAAAAGCTATGGAACATGAAAGTGACGGTGATACCAGTTGTAATTGGTGCACTTGGTGCGGTCTCCTGGAAGAGTTGGAAATCGGAAGGTAGGCAGAGCCCATCCTAACTACAGCATTGTTAAGATCCACCAGAATGCTGAGAAGATTCCTGGAGACCTGAAGAGACTTGCTTTCACTCAGACTTCTGTGAAAGACCATCAGCTAACGCAGGTGTGAAAAACTTGCGCGAATCAACAAAAAAAGAGAACTGGCAAAATTATGGACTTTGCTATCCCGGCTGACTACAGAGTAAAATTAAAAGAAAGTGAAAAGAAGAATAAATACCTCGACCTTGCTAGGGAACTAAAAAAACTATGGAACATGAAAGTGACGTTTATACCAATTATAATTGATGCTCGTGGAACAGTCGCCCAAGGATTGATACAAGGACTGGAGGATTTGGAAATAAAAGGATCAGTTGAGACTATCCAAACTACTGCATTACTGAGATCGGCCAAAATACTGAGAAGAGTCCTAGAGACTTGAGGAGACTTGCTGTCACTCAGACTCCGGTGAAAGACCAGCAGCTAACGCTGTTGCGAAAAACTCTCAAGGAGTAATAATAATTGTCCAAGAATTAATAGTTAATTATAACAAATGGTATATGATCCACCAGAATCCACCCGAGAAATTTCTCTGAGATTTTTAAATACAAACGGATCCCCCAATCCCGACCAGAAGACCAAACTTAGAGTTGATTAACAAGAAAAAAAAAGAACTTTATATTTTGTTAATTTTAACGTTTCAGTATGATCACAGTGTGAAAATAAGAGAAAGTGAAAAAAAGACAAATACTTGGACCTTGCCAGAGGACTAAAAAAATCTGTAGAACATGTGTAAATCAGAAGAAGAATCAAGACCATCCAGACCACAGAATTGTTGAAATCGTCTGGAATACTGAGAAGAATCCTGATGACCGGAGGAAACTTGCTGTCACTCAGAATCCAGTGAAAGACTCTCATCGACAGCTGATTTGAAAAACTCTCAAGGAGTTAAATAATAATAATAATAATAATAATAATAATAATAATAATAATAATAATATCAACTTGCATCGGTTCAAATGAACGCATATGGGCCATCCAAGTTTACACACTAAGCAGAATCTGTCCAGGAAACTGAGATACTTCTGAGATAAAAACAAATTACCCAGTCTCAGCCTAAAATTCATATTTTGTTAATAATTAACAAGAAAAAAATAACTCATTTCAGCAGACGACAAAGAAAAAATTAAAGAAAGCGAAAAACTGGGAATAAATAACCGAACATTGTTAGGGAACTAAAAAAACAAACAAACACGGAACATGAACGTGACAGTGATACCAGTTATTGTTAGAGTCCTAGGATCAATCCCGAAGAAATCGGAAAAGAGCCAAATAGAACTGGAGATCCGAAAAAAAATTAAGACTACCTCGACCACAGCACTTTTAAAATCAGCGAAAATTCTGAGGTTTGGAGAGATGAAGAGGCTTGCTGTCACTCGTTCTTCAGTGAAGGCTACTTGCAAGAATTGCTGCGAGAACTCAGAAACAACAACAACAACAATAATAATAATAATAATAATAATAATAATAATAATAATAATGTTCTGGGGAAAATTGCTGTCACTCAGACTTTAGTGAAAAAAGTGAACAACATGCATTGAGTGAAAATATTAATAAATACTTGGACCTTGTCAGAGGGCAAAAAAAGTTGCGGGACATTAAGGTGATGGTGATACTGGTCATAGTCGAACACCTTGGAACATTCTGAAGAACCTGGACAAGAGACATGGGAAATTGGAGATCCATGGAAGGCTTGAGACTGTTCAGTCCGCGACACAGATGAAATCGATGAGAGTAGTGTGGAGAGTCCTGAATTGTTGACTTGCTGTAACTGGGAATTCTATGAAAGCAACCAGTTACCACCGGTATGAAAAATTACATTGAGTATATAAGAAAATAGGTTTGCGACTGAAATCGTCTTTTTTATTATTATTTTTATCCGAGAGAAATATGTAAAACTAACAAATAAGAAGTTGTCACATCTGATGAAAGTTCCTTTATCATAAATAATAACTGGTGCCGTGAGAGTTTCGAGGTGAAGTGGATCGGAAAATATTAATAAGTTCCACGTTAAAGAAATAAAAAAGATTTTCTTCACGAAAATACCGATAAAGATAATATAAATCTTTAATAAAAAAATTCAACAAGATGCTAGTTTAAGTATTGTCAAAATTATTCTGATAATACCATGGATTATTCAGACGAGAATCTCGATCTTTATTATTTTGTTCCCTGGTTTTAGGAAGTTAATGAATTCTAGACGACGTATCTCGTAATCTGGTTTGATCGTGGTAGCGCTACTCATGTAGCGTATCTTGAATAGGAATAGCCTGGTATGGCACCAAGGTTAAAGATTCCTGTCTGTACTACTGTTTACCCAAAGCTGGAGGGAGAAAAGTTGGATTGATACCTTTCCCAGGGTGTATCAGCGCAGAATTTGAACTCGGGTCGACTTCCTACGCCTGTAAACGTTACGCCGCGAGCACCTCCAAATTCTATTCATAGACAAATCACCAAAAAGTTGAACTACTTGAAATTCCACGGTGTTTTATGACGAAAGAATCTAAGAATAAAGATTAATATCATATTCTTATGCTTAATTTATGAGTTAAATATGTATGTAAACAGCGTCTTTATATTGTCACACACACACATACAGAGACATATATATATATATTTATATATGTTATGTACAATAGGGCCCATAACAATTTTTGATAGAAGTCAATTTTCTCCTAAACCAAAGATTTTATCATTTCTAGTAAAAACGGATATTATTCGGTATTATTTATTACCAAACTCTACATCATTGGAATTCTGTAATCAAAAATATAACAGATCTATTAGACCCGTAAATTGGACCCTAACACACCAGATTAGAATGGATCTGGAAGTAATGGCAACGGAAAAGTAACTCCTCACTCACCACACCCCAGGACTAGACCCCCACCTCTGGATTTAGTGCCAAACCAAAGAACACTTGCGTGAATGAGCATTCGATAAACAAAATATTTGAACCTGGACATAGAATTTCCAAGAATATGGCATTTACACATAACCACTTTTTCAATAGTAATTGGAGCACCGGGATTAAGAAAATTCCTGGAAATCCATCTTTACCTAAAATACAAAAGATCATACGGATGACTACAATACATATTTACCCAACCCTCCGCTCGGGCAGGATATGACACAAGGTCGATTTTTAAGCGGAGTTTAACAGGTTTGAATTCAGAGTTTTCCTTCTCCTAGACTAGTTGCCACACCAAGGCTGAAGAAATCAGTCTGCCCTACTATTTACCCATAGCTGGAGGGAGAATAATTGGATTCATACCTTTCCCAAGGGTATTTGTGCTATGTGAAATGCAATCTGTCTCGTCCAGGATTTGAACTCGTGTCGCCGTGTCCATTTCCTACGACGAAAACCATTACACCACGGGCACCTCCAGGAGTACAATAGAAGGAGTTTTTCTGTGTGAGTTGTTCACATAGAAAAACTCCTTCTATTGTAGTCAATCACTTTCTGAAAATCCCTTCACTTACTCACCTGAAAGATTTGATAAAGGACTTTATCAACAATAAATCAAGGGAGAATTTCTTTTATAAAACGGATCATCCAATAAAGGCCAGATGACCAAATTTTCTTGTATATAAATCATCAAATGAATAAGGGATTTTTTTGATAGCCAGATAATTTTTTCCTGTCTTTTTAAAAATCTTTTTCCATGGGTGTAGAATCAGAATAGTTTAGCAAAGGTTTATTGCAAAAAATTAACTATATTTTGCAAAAATATTTCTTTTGAGACTATTCGAAATAGCCGTATATCAAGCAGATCGATTCAAATTTTATCCAATTTTTTGTGCCTGAGAAGTACAAAGCATGTAAAATCTACAGAAGAATATCTTATGTGTACAGAGAAGCGTTTTGTTTTTAAAAAATGTTTACAAATGGATTAGACATGGGTTTGCTACAATAAACGCGAATCGAAAAGACAATTCATCGATTAGAAACTCACGGACTCTCGGGTAAGAAAAAGTTCCGGGTGCAGCACTCAGTAAAGCCGGTCATTCTGACGAATTTTGGGGTTTAAAAGGATCATCATTGATTTGCTTGAAAAATGTCCAAGTGTTAACAGCGTTTCCTATTGCCAACTTTTTGGGCAATATTTCGCCAAACTTATAGAATTACCATCGTAACTACCATGAAATAAAGAATTAGTCAGTTTCTGGATTTTGTCGTTCAAGTAGACCACAGAGTGGAATTAAAAGATAGCTAAAAACTTTATAAATTCCTCCTGGACCTTGCCAGAGAGATGAAAAAAACTGTGGAACATGAAGTTGACAGTGATACCAATTATCGTTGGAGATTTCGAAACAATCCAGAAGAGACTTGGGGAATTGAAGATCTGGGGAAGGATTAAGACTGTCTCGATCCGACCACAGCAC